>JAABOM020046260.1:0-16093 GCA_011800125.2 Solanum clarkiae | reverse complement strand
TAATCTTCTCATTCCAAATTTCTATTCTGAAAAAACACTTATATACAACTTAATTGTAGAAGTATCATTACAAATATATAATTTTGTTTATCATACAAGGATAAATAATAAATATTCATATAAAATATCTAGTTATTTGCTCAATTCAAATTTCTATTGTAAATAAATTTTTTTTTTTAAAAAAACAAAACCTAGACACTTACACACAACTCAATTATAGAAATATCAATTGTACTCTTTTATTATCTATAATTTTATGCTCATCATTCAAGGGAAAATGATTAATAGCCATTTAAAATATCTATTTATTTTCTCACTTCAAATTTCTAATCTAAATTTATTTTTAAAAAAAAACACTTACATACATCTTAGTTCTAGAAATATCAATACAGATTTATAATTATGCTTATCATACAAGGATTAATGATAAACATCCTTATCCAATATCTACTGATTTGCTCAATTCAAATTTCTATTCTAGATTTTTTTTTTTTAGAAAAAAATAGACACTTACACACAATTCAATTCTAAAAATATCAGCTGTACTCTTTTATGTCTATAATAAATATCTCATTTTTGTTATTTCAACTAAAAACTCATGTACTTCTATTTTCTTGATTTTTAATTTACAATATTTCTTTGTTTCAGCTAAAAACTCATATATCTACTTCATTTTCTTTTTAATAGTAATGAGCTCTTAACTATGCATAATAGTGAGTTATCTTATGAAGAAAATTTAGAATTGAATTAGAATCTACTCAGCTTTGGAATTTAATCACACACAAGACTTAATCTTTATATTTTTTTAAATCACATAAAAGACTTAATCTTTATATTTTCTTTTGGATTCCTTGATTATAGAGAAACTAAAACAATTAAAGCGCAAGCTTTGAGCATTTTTTGAGTATTCAATAGTTGAAAATTTTTAAGGTGTTAGGCTTTTATACCTCACTACAATTGAATTGTCGTTTTTGATTGGTAATTTGAATAAACATTTGAAATTCTAATTGGTTTTACATATCATATTTTTTAGCAATATGTTTTTCAATTAATAAAGCATTATTAGTCCTCTTCCTCCTTCATTGTTACGTTGAAAAAATAATATTTTGTTGTGGCTTACGATACTTTTAGAATAGTTTGGTATCCATTTCGATATTTCAATTTATTATTATTTACTTCCTTTTTGCAGATATTCATCCTAAATTTTTTTATAAGATGGTTTCTAGAATCATAAAAAATATAATCTGCTAAGCTGATCATTACAACTCTTACTTATAAGAAAAGATGAATTCAAATGTGCTTATGCATATATTGCAGATGAAAGAATCCTGTAATATATGAATAATGATGTACATAAGTGTTGCGTTCTATTTCACACGTTCATACAGAGGTGATATGTTCTGTTGTGTTAATATGGAGACTTTTGACTGACTTTAGTCTAATTATTATGTTCTGTTGTGTTAGCATGAAGGTCTTCGACCGAGTTTAACCTAATTATTTTAGTTGTATTTATAAATAAAATATATAAAAAATCACACATGTTGGGCCGTGTTGAGCACGGTCATTCTTATCTAGTAGATATAGAAGAGCAAAACCAAGGACGAACAAGGGTATTATTGTAATTTCACTTTTAGATATTTTTATAAAGGATATTAATTAGATCAATCATACAAGGATAAAATTATAGCTATGACATATTAGTTATTTCTTCATCAATAGCCTCTAAACACATGTAACACATGTGGATCTATTCTTTATATATCATTTCAATTTTATTGTTTATTATAATTTTACTTATTCATTATTAACTTCATTCATATACTGTGGACCCAGTTATTCAATTTTCATTCTATTTTTTATCAACCTTATTTTTAGTCTTCACCGTCTAAAATCAAGTTAGCTTTTTTCAATACAATTTTAAAAATATTTTTAATTATAAAAATCATCTTTCTAATAATTTTATAACTCAAATGTTTAATTTTAATTTTTAGAAAAACATGAGAATATAATATATAGTACTTTTGTCTTTCTAAAATATTTGTCTTTTTTTAAAATAAATAAATAATGTGTACTTTGATCAATACTTTAATATATATTTTTTCATTATATTAATATGAGTAAAATTGTAATCTACATTGCTTTTCGTACATATTTAAATTAGATTTAATAGCTAGATTTTAACATAAAATATTAACCTACTGGCGCTGGTAGCACAGTTGCTTGATTGTTCGATAGGGAGTTGTGCAATTTTTTGTGTTTTGGAAGATCTTATACTTTGAAAAATTAATTTTTGCACAAAACATGGGTAAACGGCTCGAAATGAAATTTTGATAGTTTGATTAGCTCCAAAATGGACAAATTAGGCTAGAAGCATGTCAAGAATCAAATCTTTCTGTGGGAGTTTGTACTAAGATTTACATTTTAGCCTTCTAAATTAGCTAACGGTTGACTTTGATCAAAATTTTTGAAAAAATAGCCCAAATAAAAATTTCAAAAGCCTGGTTAGTTCCGAATTATTGAATTTGATCTAGAGTAGCCCTTCATTAGATTCTCTAGGCTTCCGGGCTCATCTCGAGCCCCTCGTTGAGAAATTGCTAAAAATAACCATGAGAGCAGGACCCACTTTCAGTCAAAATGATCTCATTTGAAACTTTTGAGCATTTCATCAAATCCGAAATGTCGATTTTGATAGGGTAGCATAATTCATTTGCGTTCACGGGGTCTTAGATAAATTTAGAGTACCCATCGAAAATTGGAAGTTGGGAAAATCAGCTGAATCAGATGATACCTGGTGTCTATCTATAGTGGCTCTAGTCTCACTATTGTGATATTGCTATAGTAACCGAGCGTCACAATAGCAATACCTGCTTAGGGGCAGGGGTATTACTGTAACGACCCTTGGCTCACTATAGGGACTAGGGCCTCACTATAAGGAGGGATTGCTATAACGATGGCTGATGGTCCTATTTATTTTTGACTTGGATGAACTCAACTCATTTGCATGACTTTCAAGGCCAAATTCTCCCTCTTTTTGGACTTAAAACTAGGGTTGGACATGGTACAATATGGTATGGCATTTAAAAATTTTATATGGTAATTTTAATTTTTGGTATCTAAAAATACAATACCATTACCATACCAAATTATCTCGATATGGTTCGTGTCATAACCTAAGCCTAAGGCATAGACGTGACACAGCGAATGGGAACCCAAAGGGACCCAAACAAGCCTCTTAGCATATCAACCACACATCCTTGGTCGCAGAATCAGAGTGAACAACAATAAGAGATAATATAAAAAGGGAAACAGGACTAAGGGAAAGTCTTTGATAATCATAAAAGCATAAAGAGTCACGCTTATAGCATAAATACATCATAATATTCCAAAAACACCTCTAAACATAGAATGAAGCAGGGGCCAAGACACTGTCCGGGCTCACCCTCATATTGTCAAATGTTCAACATAAAGAAGTCTTAGGAATAACAAGAGAAAGCAGATAGTGTCTTCGAACTTGAGGACTCACCAAAGCTTATCTTCGTAAAATCTCACTAGCCACGTGGAGGATGATGAAGAGGAGCTCCGATCCCTACATTGTAATATCATGTAGGCATAAAGTATGCATTAGTACGTTTGAATGTACTAAATATGTAGGGTGCAATGCAACAAGACGTAAGACAATATAGTCAAAATGCATAATCATAGTCAATAGATAGCATAATTTCAATATGGCATGCATGATCAATGCTTGAAGTAAAACATGCTTATAAATCATTCAACTTGCATAGAACGTAATATATTTGTGGGAAGAGACCTCAACCGACAAATAGTAAGAGCGAGCTACAACTTAGAATCCTCATGATTACCTCTCATCGGTAAAGAGGTTGTCTACTTGCCAAGGTAAACTATACTTCACCTTACAGGAGCCTGTCCCATATCGGAGAAGTAACTACCCTTACGAAAACTCGTCCCATTTCGAAAAGGATTTTATGAGAAACTTTGCCTTATGGGAGCCCGTCCCATTTCGGAAAGAATTTCAAGAGAGAGTGCACTAAATGGATCCACTAGTAAAGCAAGGATAAAGTATACTCCTATGTTGGCACATAGTTTGATGTAAGGAATATGAACCCATGGAGATGGTCCATGCCACATCCAATCCTTCGGTGCTAAGTCTAATCCCACGAAATAATTGAAATAATCACACTTTAGCAATTTTAAGAAATATGAAAACATGACACGAGTAGCTCTAAAACATCCTTTACCTCTAATGGTGAGCCTAACTTTAAAACATAAGAATAGATCATCATCAAACATTACCCTAGCATTAAGATCAAAGGCCCACAATAGGTACAATCTTTGAAAAGGGGCTTAATCCGACATTTACAACATCATAGACTTTTTCATGAATTCAATACATTTTTGAAATCTCTAAAATCATCATAAAGTCACTTGACTCATAAATCATGCAATAGATAATCAATAACTCTAAGTATCCTTGTCAAGACATTTTATCAAACACTTGGTGGGTATATAATGCTTGTTCAAAATCATGCAATTCAAGAGTATAATAATATGAGAAAACTTAATGCAAATCAACCCACCAACATATAGTAAAACCCTCATAGATAATGCCTTAAAACTCATCATCAAATCTCATAATAGATCATAGTTTCATAGCTCAAAACATGCATAGTCTCAATAGAAAAACCCATTCGTAGTACGAGCTTGAAATAGATAGTCATGTATAATAAATAAACATTTCATAAAATCCCAACATAATTTATACTTATAATCCATAATAAAAGATACTCATACATAATACAACTTGAAAATATACAACATTTATAATAATGGAGATTGGGCTCCATGGGTGAAAAGACCCAATGGATGAAACCCTCATACCTAAATTTGGGGATTCCTTGATGTAGACTTTAAGGAGACTTGAAGCTTGAATGGAGTTCTTGAGATCCAAAATTAAGCTTGAGACACTTAAATATGGATGAAAATTTTGATTAAATGGTTGAGAAGTTTTAGAGAGGATTTTTGAGTGATATAGAGTTGAAAAATGGCTAAATATAGAATATTTCATGTGTAAAAGGGAATGGGGTCATGACCCCAATGCTTTAAGCCAAAAGAGTAAATTAAAGAAGTGATAACACTGCTCCACGACTGGTCCGCGTCGCAGGAGCCACTCTGTTTTGTGAAAAGTTGGCAAAAATCATTTTTTGCTACAGGTTTTCTAAAATTCGAGTTGCACCCATTTCCCACTTAATTTTCCCCCGATCAAGAATATAAAGTCCAATTTTCGATATCACGCACGAATTTTGAAATATATAAAAATTACGATTATGGACATTTTCGAGGCACATTTTTGGGACATTTTAATATCTTTCACTTGGGAACATTCTTCCCCAAATGTAAAAGAAACGTACATAAGTGAAGTAATCATGAAGATTTCAGCCCCACATGAATGCAACAAATGCATTTTAACATTATTTTCAAAAAGCCTCAACATAAGTATCAAAAATCACCATAAACTAATTACGATAAACTTGAATGCATGCAACATGATATGAGTGCTGAAACTTAGGACTTGAAATCAGAGATAGGACTTAATTTGTTATCTTAAGTTTCAATAGATTGAAAGAGGTATGGATATTGCTTCTTCAAGTCCGCTTCGGCTTTCCATATGTCACTTTCTACTTGTTGATTCCTCCGGAGGACCTTGGCGGATGCAACATCTTTGTTCCTCAATATCTTCACTTGTCTATCCAAAGTCTCCATCGAGACCTGCTCATAGGTCAAATTATCTTCTACAACACCCACAACATCTAAAGGCACAATAACACTTGGGTCACCCATACACTTCCTCAACATAGGCACTTCAGATGAATCATACTTATATCAAAGGCAACTCCAACTCGTAGGCTACCTTACCAATCCTCCTCAACACCCTTTAAGGACCCCTAAACCTTGGGCTTAAATTCTCTTTCTTGCTAAACTGGACCACAACCTTTATGGGTGAGACCTTTAAGTAAACCTAATCACTAACCTTAAACTCAAGATCTCTCCTTCTTACATCGGAATATGACCTTTTTCCCACTTTGATCCGTCTTCAACCTTTCCCTCATCAACCTCAACTTCTCTAAAGCTTCCATAATCAAATCCGATACAATAGAAGCCATCTCACCAACCTCACTAAGGCACCTTCCCATAGTGTCTATCTATTCTCACGGAATCGAGAAGAATAGAATAGGATGAATCATGAGTCTCTCTCAAAATCAACTCCCTCAAGTCATCAACATTAGACACACATAATTTACTTTGGTACCTAAGGTACCATCTCTCCATTGGGAGAAAACCTCCACTTTAACATCTCTCACACTAGCAAGGCGGGGTCAATATCTTGTTTAGCCTTTACCTCCTCAATCAAGGAAGTTTTAGAGCTATCAACAACCACTATAGCCCCATTATCAACTTCATCAATCCTAACCCCCAACCTAGCCAATCGGTGAACCTGTCTAGCTACCTCTTTGCCACCATTATCAACATGAGCTAGACTACCCATAGACACCCTACTTAGAGCATCAACCACAACATTAGCTTTGTCAGGGTAATAATGCACACTAATATCATAATCTTTAAGGAGCTCTAACCACCTTCTTCGTCTCAAGTTAAGATCTTTTTGGGTGAACAAATACTAGAAACTCTTTTGGTTGGTAAACACATCAACATGAACCCCATATAAGTAATGACACCAAATTTTCAAAGCAAATACCACGGCCGCCAATTCAAGATCATGGGTGGGATAATTCTTCTCATGCACCTTAAGTTGTCTAGAGGCATACGCTATCACCTTACCAATACACCCTAAACCAATTCTTGAGGCATCACAATATACCACAAATCTTTCCAACACTTTCGGTAGAGCCAAGATAGGAGCGGAGACAATCTTATTTTTCAAAGTTCGGAAACTCTTCTCACACTCATCAATCCACACAAATTTCGCCTTTTTGTGTCAATTTAGTCATAGGTGATGCAGTAGAAGAGAAACCATTCACAAACCTCCAGTAATAACCCACCAAACCCAAGAAACTTCTATTGTCCAATAGAGTCCAAGGTCTAGGATGATTTCTAATCACCTCTGTCTTCTTAGGATCCACCTTAATACTATTACCCGACACCATATGTCCCAAAAATGCAACCTCTTTCAACCAAAATTCACATTTTTCATATTTAGCATACAACCTCTCCTCCCTCAAGATTTGCAACGCCACCCTCAAGTGATTCACTTGCTCCTCCTCACTATAGGAATAAATCAAGATATCATTAATAAAAATCACCACAAATAAGGTAGGATTTGAAGACCCTATTCATGAGATTCATAAATATGCCGGTGCATTAGTCAACCCAAAGGACATAACCACAAACTCAAAGTGCATATACCTAGTTCGGAAATCTGTCTTGGGAATGTCACACTCCCTCACTTTCACTTGGTGATACCCGGACCAAAAATCAATCTTAAAAAAGTGACCTAGTCCCTTGAAGTTGATCAAAAAGGTCATCAATCCTTGGTAGAGGGTACTTGTTCTTTATGGTAACTCTATTAAGTTGTCAGTAATCAAGCACATCCTAAGACAACAATCCTTCTTCTTCACAAACAACACTGGTGCACCCCAAGGTGATTTACTAAGCCTTACAAAACCCTTCTCCAAAAAATTCCTCAATTGCTCCTTCAACTCTATCGGGGTCATAAGGTAAGGGGGAATAGAAATGGGTCGAGCATTGGGAAAGAGGTCTATACCAAAATCAGTTTTCCTTTTGGAAGGAACACCGGGAAGCTCATCGGGAAAGACATCAAGAAGCTCATTAACCACCAGATTCGGCTCAATAGGAAGGACTTTGGACTCGACATCCCTGACCCTCAAAAGATGATAAAGATAACCCTTAGAAATCAACTTTTAGACTTTAAGACAAGAAATGAATCTACCTTGACCACCACATCATGAATTTCCTGCTCAAAGAAGGGTTTATTAGGGGATTGGAATTTAATCCTATGGGTTCTACAATTAATAGAAGCATAATATGCATGCAACCAATCCATACCAAGAATGACATCAAAATCCACCATATATAACTCAACAAAATCACAAGGTAAGATTTTATATAAAACAAACATGGGACAGTTTCTATAGACTCTTTTAGCAACAATGGACTCACCAACCGGGGTAGACACTTCATAAGGTTCGCATAACAATTTCGGACTAACATAAAGCTTTTTGGCAACAAAAAGAGTAATAAAAGAAGGAGTGGCACCCTGGTCTATCAATGCATATACATCAAAATCAAAAACCTCTAACATACCTGCGAAGCACTATGCCAAGTCTATGACCCCTAGAGGGGTATGGTTGCGCACATCGATGGTCATCCTTATAGTCCTTAGTAACCTATGGACAATATTTGGACTCGTGAGTCTTTGCACCACATTGAAAACATATAATCGAATCGGCCAAACCATCTCCCGAATAGTGCTTCCAATACTTGTGGCATGGAGGAAAAGCTTGAACACCAACACTCTTAACCTTCCTTTGAAAATATGAACACTCACCAATCTTGTAACCCGTCTTGCCATATCTAAAGGTTGCACCTGTGTTCCTCAGACATGTGCCATTATGATTTCTCCCACATTTTGGGAATCTAGGAAGGTCATCCCACCATTGCCATTGGGCTTAGCATGATGTGAGCCTCCATTCAAATTACGCCTTTATTTTGAGGCCACCGGTGAAGCACCCCAAAAAAGTGTCCGAAAATGTGCCTCTGAAATGCTAATAATCATAATTTTTATATATCTCAAAATTCGTACATGATATAATAAATCTAACTTCATATTCTTAATCAGGGAGCAAAATTGAGTAGGAAATGGGGACAACCTAAATTTTAGAAGACCCATAGCGAAAAATGAATTTCGCCAACTTTGTAATTCCAGTGAGGGTCCACGACACCTCCGCGACGCGGACCCATTGCAGAGATGTGTATTTTGTTGCCTGTTTTTCTGTTTTGGCCTAAGACTTTGGGGCCTTGGGACTAAGTCATCCTGTACGTAAAAACACCAATACTTGGTCATTTTTTAACCATATATCATTCAAGACATTCCCCAAAATCCTATCTAACACTTGGCCAAATATTTCATCCAAATTCAAGTGTCCCAAAGTCATCTTCAGATCTCAAAATAATTCATTCAAGCTTCATGTTTTCATTCAAATCTTCATCAAGAAAAATCTCTAAAGTTGAGGTATGTCAGTTTCCACCATTGGGTCCTTTCACCCACAGTGCCTAACCTTTCTTTTTAAGTAAATTATATGTTTTCAAGTTGATTTATCTATGAATACTTCTTACTATGAATTTGACTATGAACTATTGCGGGGTTTCATAAAATGTTGACTGTTTAAGCATGTTTTGAGCTATGAATCTATGATCTATTATAAGATTTGATGAGGGGTTTCAATGTATGCAGTATGAGGGTGTTACCAAGTGTTGATGGGTTGATTTACATTAAGTTTTCTCACAGGATTTCACTCTTGAATTGCATGATTTTGAACTAGCATTACACATCTACCAAGTGTTTGATAAAATATCCAGTTAGGGATTCTTGAGTTATTGATGATCTATTATATGACTTACGGGTCAAGTGACTTTATGATGATTAAGGGAATATATATGCGTATTAAATTCATGTAAATTACTTATGGCATTGCAAGTGAATTGTTGGGCTTCTATGTTTGTTGTGTTCTTGGGAAACTGAGAAGTTCTTTTTTGATACTTGAATGTGATGGTTTAATGAGCTATTTTCATGACTCCTATCGAAAAGATTAGATCATAAGGTATGGATATTCTATAAGATCTACCGAAAAGGCTATGCCATAAGGTAGAATGACTCATGACTCCTACTGAAAAAATTATATCGTAAGGTAAGGACATCCTATAACACCTACTGAAAAGGCCATGCCTTAAGGTATAATTCATGGTTCCTACCAAAATATATCGTATGGTAGAATAATTCATGAATCCTACCTTAAAGATTATATCGTAAAGTAGGAGATGTCTTATGTTACCTACCAAAAAAGACTATGTCCTAAGGTAGGAGTATTAGTAACACTCTTCGAAAAGGTTATACCGTCAGGCGAGTGGGTGGCTATGTGGCCCATCTGAAGCATGTTCTGTAAGGTTCAAGGATATAGATATTCTACATTGAATTTATATTCCTTGATTATGACTAAGCATATTTTACTTCAAGCATTGATCATGCATGCCATATTGATATTATAGTATCTCTTGCTTATGCTTATGCATTTTGATTATGTTACCTGTCACTTGTTGCATTGCATCCTACATACTTAGTACATTCAAACATGCTAATGCATACTCTATGCCTACATGATGTTACCATGTAGGAACCGAATCCCCTCATGATCATCCTCCACGTGGTTAGTTTTGGACATATTGAAGATAAGCTTTAGTGAGTCCTCAAGTTTGGGGACACTAGCTATGCTACTCTTGCTTATATTATTTTTTTATGTTGAACTCTTGATACTGTGAGGGTTAGCTCGTAAATTGTCTTGGCCCCCGCCCATTCTATGTTTCGAGGTGTTGTTGGACAAGTGATATAATTATACTTGAGCTTTGACTCTTCTATGATTTATGATATTAAAGACTTCCCATAGTTCCTTTATCCTTAATCATACTCTCTTCATGTTGTTTACTTTTCTTCCGTGACCAAGGATGTGTGATTGATATGCTAAGAGGCTTGTTTGGGTCCCTTCGGGTTCCTATTTATCGTGTTACCTCTAGGCCCTAGGCTTGGGTCGTGATAAACTTGGTATCAGAGTACTAGGTTATTAATGGTCCTTGGAATCTAACACACTGTGTTGATTAGAGTATTATTCATGGTTGTGAGGCACGCCACAACTATAAATGGGAGGCTATGAGGCATTTTAGGAAATGTTTCACTTTTTCATAGTCTACATCGTGCCTTAGTTGTAGGGTAAGTTCCCCCCCTAATGAATGTTCTTTGCTCTTCTAGATCATGCCGCTTCAAAGAGGGAGACCAAGGAAGACCCGCGCACCTGTGGGACAACCAGCTTACCCCACTCCTCAAGCTCCTCAAGGTGGAGGGGCTATCGAAGTTGAGTTCCAGAATACTATTACTATGTTGGCACACACAATGACTAACCAAATACACCAAGGGTCCAATCCTCTCATGCTCCTACTCTGGCCTCAAGAGTAAGGCATTTTACTAGAATGAACCTACCGGAGCTCCATGGGTCTAAAGTGGATGAGGATCCTCAAGAATTTACTGATGAAGTGTATAAATTATTGTCTATTATGAGGGTAAGATCGGAGAAGAAAGTGGAGTTGATGGCCTACCAACTCAAGGGGGCGGATCAAGTTTGGTTCACCCAATGGAAGGTAGAGAAGGGGAATAACAATGTTATCCTTTTGGAAGAGTTCAAAGCAGTATTTCTCAACTGGTTATTCTCTCTTGAGCTAAGGGAGGCCAAAATGATGGAATTCATGAATCTAAAGCAAGGATCGATGAGTGTGAGAGAGTATGCGCTCAAGTTCAACCAACTCTCCAAATATGCTCCACAATTGGTGGCCGAGCCAAGGTTTAGGATGAACAAATTTGTGATGGGTGTGTCCTACTTGGTGAATGAGGAGTGTTGTGCTGACATGTTGATAGGTGATAAGGATTTATCTCGCCTCATGACTTATGCCGAATAATTGGAGGGGAAAAGCTTAGAAAGAGAAGGAGTGGTGAGGCCAAAAGGGCTCGGTTCGAGGGTGACCAGTTCCAACAAAGTATTGAGTTTCAAGGCCAAGGATCCTCTAGTGCTTCAAATAAGAGGATTTCTAAAGATGTAGCGCCTAACCTAAGGATCCAAGGGGATGATGATAGGGTGAACCCTCTTAGATGCCCAAAATATGGGAGGAATCATGGTGGCACATGTTGGAGGAACACAAGTGCATGCTTTAGGTGTGGTGAGATGGGCCACAAAATTTCGAATTGTCCACATGCTCACAATAAGGGTAAGATGGATGACGACATGGGAAAGGTTGTCACGTTGATCAAGGGGCTCAAGGTGGACAATAAGGGTTGCCCCATGAAAATATTGGTTCTATGCTCTTCAAGGGAGGCAAGGAGTGGATGAGGTGCCCGACGTTAATACCCGTATGTTGAAGGTTTTTAATTTTGATGTGCATGCATTAATAGGTCCAAAGCCACCATTTGTTTCATTATTCCTTTATTGCTAGTAAGTTTCTTGTGTGTCCCGAATCCTCATGTGAACACTTTTGGTGTCTACCCCATTGGTGAGACTATTGTTGCTAGAAAAGTCTATAGGGGTTGTCTCATGTCCTTATTACATAAAGTCTTTTCTTGTGATTTTTTGAGCTTGGATTGGTAAATTTGGAGGTCTTGGGTGGATTGGTTATATGCATATCATGATTTCAATGAGTGTAGAGCCCGTAAGGTTGTAACGTGACGGTTAAGGATAGACTAACTATTTGAACAACTACAAGAGGGTAGTAATTTCTTTTCTAAAATTGATCTTCAATCCAGTTTCTTTTCCCCAAGTGAGAGTGAGGGAGGGTGATATCTCCGAGGCGAACCTTTTGGACTAGGTGTGGGCATTTGAAATTTGGTAATGTCTTTTGGCTTGACTAATACACTGGCTATGTTTATAGTCTTATGATTAAGGTCTTTAAACCCTACCTTGTTATGTGTGTGGTAGTTTGTGCGTGGTATATTGATTTATTTCTGGAATGAAGAAGAGCTTGTGAGTCATTTGAGAGTGACATTGCAAATTTTGAGGGATGAGAGATTGTTTGCTAAATGTGATAGTGTGAATTGTGGGTATCAAGAAGGTGGTTAGAGAAATATACTGGTTGGCTAGGTTGGGAATAAGGTTGGATGAAGTTTAGAATTGTAGTGTAGTGGTCTTGATGGTTCCGAATCTTATTTGGTTGAAGGGGTCAAGTTAGAGCAGGACCATGACCCCGGCTTGTGAGAGTTGAATGCTTTAGTGGGCGGTGGTGAAGTAGAGGTTTTCTCTCAAGCAGGAGATGGTGTTCTTATGTCCTAAGGTACGCTATGTGTGCTTGTGTTGATGATTGGGTTCCTTGAAAGTCCCACCCTTGAAGGGTGTGATCCGATTTAGCAAGAAAGGAAATTGAGCTCGAGGTTTGTGGGTCCTTATAAAATGTTAAGGAGAATTGGTAGGGTGGTCTATGAATTGGATTTGCCTATGGGATAGGGTTCATCCGGTATTTCATGTATCTACGTTGAGGGAATGTGTTGGTGGACCAGGTGCTATTAGTCTCTTTGAGGTTGTGGGTGTTGTAGAGGGTGAGTTGACCTACGAGAAGGTCCCGGTTGATAGGTTGTGTGGACGTGTGAAAAGTTTGAGGATCATTGGTGTAGCATCTGTCAAGGTTCTTTGGAAGAATCAATAAGTTGAAAGCGTCATTTGGGGAGCCGGAGCGGGCATGAAGAAGCGATATTTGTACCTCTTTCATTCTATTCAAGCTTAAGATAGAAAACTAAGTCCTTTGTATGGTTTTAAATCCTAAGTTTCAGCCCTCATATCATGTTGTATGCATTCATGTGTATGTTGACGAGTTTATGGTGATTTTAACATTCATGTTGAGATTTTTGAAAATGATGTTTAAGTGTATTTGTTGCAATCATGTCGGGCTAAAACCTCATGATTACTTCTCTCATGTACGCTTCTTTGACATTTGGGGACGAATGTTCCCAAGGGGGAGATATTGACTGCCCCAAAAAGTGCCCGAAAATGTGCCTCGAAAATGCCCATAATCGTAATTTTTATATCTCTCAAAATTCGTGTGTAATATTGAAAATCCGACTTCATATTCTTGATTAGGGGGCAAGATTGAGTGGGGAGTGGGTATAACCCGAATTTTAGAAGACCCATAGCGGAAAATGAATTTCGCCAACTTTGCAATTCCAGTGAGGGTCACTACTAAAACCTGTCTGGAACGCGATGGCCAAAAGCGACGGACTGCATCACTTTTTTGGTCAAAATTGATGGAAAAGCGATGCAGACCATTTCGTTACTTTTTTGCTCGACGCTTTTTCCAAACGACAGATTGCGTCGCTTTCCCTTTTTCGTCACTTTCCCTTTTTCGTCGCTTTTTTAATCATTTTTTTAAAAGAAAAGTGACGGACATGGGGTCTTTGTCTGTTGCTTTATTTTTATAAAACAAAATAAAAAGTGACGGACTTATAGGCCCTGTCTGTCGCTTTTCTGGAAATTTTTTTAAAAAAATTACAGAAAAGAGGTGGACATAGGGATGCAGTCCATTATTTTTCTGGATTTTTTTTTTAAAAAGAATTACAGAAAGCAACGGACAAGGGGACGCAGTCCGTCGCTTTTTCTGCTTTTATTTTGATAGCAGAAACCTACAGTATCTGCAGTATCTTATCAATAGGTTTTCTTGGTGCTACAAAGATAACTTCCTAGCCAAGTCATGATTTGTGAAGATTGCGATAATGACTTCTGGAAAGAAAGATTCCTTAGTTATCTTCATTGATATTTTCAGTGATCACAAAATCATTACAGATGAGGCTAGTCTACAGAAGCTCCTGGACGAAGCAACTTCATTAGAGGACTCAAATAATGGTGACATGTGTAATCCTAAAGGAATAGCACAATCCTATTTAGAGTTTTATCAAAAATAGTAATTTAACCTTCTAATGAGTAGAGGTTCAAAGAACTGGAATTGCCCTTTTGAAAGAATAATTACTATTATTGATGTAACAACTATGTAGGAGCGGTCTTATTAACACTTGGAGCCTATGCAATTATTCTTAGTCAGGATAGTGGAGAAAGCGCCGACTAATAATAATGATATTTTGCCAAAGTGGATAGAAGTCAAAGTAAACAGTGAGTTTGGTAAATATCTGATGTTCAGAGAGAGCATCGATATTCCACTCAACTATATCACCGCCAAAAAATGATGATGAAGAAAGATAAGGATTTTCCTCGAATTGTACATCTGGAAAAGAAGGACAAGAATAATAATTTTTTTGAGTATGAAATCTACTCTGAATTCTTGAGACAGAATTCTCAGTCAAAGTCTGAACACTAGCCTTTTCTTTGCTCTTGTCAGATTTTACTGAGATAGAGAATTTGGCTAACTTTTCATTGATTTTGTCAATAAGTTCGCCGGAGACTTTAAAGTCTGAACTGAGTTTAGGAAAGTTTTCTTTTGAAAACTCAGGGGGTTTGAATATGGGGTTAGGCTCAAAGATACTAATGGAAGTACTGGACTTAGAACTGGTAGTTGGCAGTTGGAAGACCGATTTAGTTTTTGATTCTTCCAATTGTTGGGCAACAGTGTAAAGAAGTCAGTTGGTATAATTATTCTGCTCTATCACCTTGTCTATATCTTTGTTAAGAGGAGCAAGGTGAGGTTTCTCGCTTTTGAGCTTGAAAGGAGAGGCAGGAACAATTTCATTTGAATGAGAAATTTTTATCCCTTTGAGAGGGGGAACGGTAGACTCCACAACTTTGTTAGTCTGAGTATACTACTTCTGAACCAGGACAGAAAGAGACTCTTTTTGATCGTCTAATTTTCCAGTGATCTCAAGCCATTTAAAAAACTCAATATCACATTTTAGACGCTTCATGTCTGCAATCTATTATTTGGAAAGCAAAGACTGTTGGTCTCTGGAAAAATTATGACTATACCAAGCAACTTTGAGTTTGTTTTCTGGTGCTAGCCAAAGAGTTTTTAAAGATTTCATGTCTGGGGAGAAATCGGATTCAATAGTGATAACTCCAAGACCTGGATCTGAATATTGCCTTGGAGGCTCCATATCAGATGCAGTAGGGCTAGTGGGCATATCCACTTTGGCAAAATATCATTATTATTAGTCAGTGCTTTCTCCACTATCCCGACTAAGAATAATTGCATAGGCTCCCAGTGTTAATAACACCGCTCCTACATAGTTGTTACATCAATAATAGTAATTATTCTTTCAAAAGGGCAATTCCAGTTCTTTGAACCTCTA
>JAABOM020046249.1:0-16094 GCA_011800125.2 Solanum clarkiae | reverse complement strand
ACTTTCAAATCTGGTTATATACATGAATACCAAGATACATGTATTCCTTTTTGCCAAATAAAGTTCATGAGGTGTTCTATTTCATATGCATTTTATCATTTGTGTAACGTACTCTTTTTCATTATCATATTATCTCGTATAGTTATCGACATGTCACATGCTACATATACATTCCTATGGCTCCAATATTATGGCCACCAAAGAATCATCTCAAAGGTAATTGAAAGATAAAGTATACAGTTTTGATAGGTGGTAGCCCGAGAGGGTGGAAGGAACACCTAGCCAAGGACAATCCTATCACAGGTGGTAGCCCAAGGGGGTTAAGAAAAAACCTAGCCAGGGATGATCCCATATCCCGAGGGGTGGAAGAATCACCTAGCCGGGGAAATATCTTATTACGGGTGGTAGCCTAAGGGGGTTAAGGAATAACCTAGACGGGGACAATCCCGATATAGTTTACCACTGATCAGTTGGTCATTTGTTACAGCTATGCACAGATTTTACAGTACAGATTTTACAGTAAAGGTAAAGTGATATAAAGAACATAAAGTATATGATTCCACAGTATAACTAAGGGTGGTCCCTGATATCAGAGCACTAGGTTGATAGATCCTTGGAGTCCTACACACCGCGTTGATTAGAGTACTATTCATGGTTGTGAAGTACGCCATGACTATGAATAGGAGGCTGTGAGGTGTTTTAGGAAATGTTTCTCTTCTTTATGTTCTAAGTCATGCTGTAGAGTCATTGTAAGATTTTCCCCCTAGCGATTGTTCTTTGCAATGCTAGATCATGCATGGCACTCAAGAAAGAAGGGCCCGAACACTTGAGGAGAAACCTACAAATGGTGAAATCCATGGATGCTCTTACTATGCTCGCCCTAGTTGTGGCCAACCAAATCAATCAAGGGGCCCAAGCCCCTCATGCTACATCCACAGGAGCTAGGGTAAGGGATTGCACGAGAATGAATCCTCTAGTACTTCATAGGTCAAAGGTGGATGAAGATCTACATGAGTTCATTGATGAGGTTTACAAAATCTTGAATGTTATGGTTGTTGGGCCAACTGAGAAGGTGAAGTTGTCAGCCTACCAACTCAAAGGGTAGCTCAAATATGGTACGATCAATAAGAAGAGGAGAAGGGGAATGGATATGTGGTGATTTTGGAGGAGTTCAAATTGGCTTTCCTTAGTCGATTCTTCCCTCTAGATCTTAGGGAAGCTAAGTTGGTAGAATTCAAGAATTTGATGCAAGGTGCTATGAGTGTAAGGTAGTATGCCCTCAAGTTCAATCAACTTTCAAAGTATGATCCTCTCTTGTTGGTCGATCCAGATATAAGATGAATAAGTTTGTGATGGGGGTCTCCGACTTGGTGAGTGAAGAATGCCAGTCCACCTTGCTAATTAGCGACATGGACTTGTCTTGGTTGATGACATATGCCGAAAAAATGGAGGAGGAGAATTTGAGGAAGAGAAGGAGTCATGAGGCCAAGAGGGCCGACTTTGAGGGTAAGTTCCAAAAGGGTGCTAGATCTTATCAAGGCCAAGGGCCTTCTCATACTACTAATGGGGGGCTTGCCAATGACATCCCTAGGCCTTAAGATGTTGGTGGTGTGGCTCCTAAGGGTGCGTGTCCTAAGTGTGGAGGGGGTCATAGGGGCAAATGTTTGAGG
The DNA here is from genome assembly GCA_011800125.2 of Solanum clarkiae. Taxonomy (NCBI): domain Eukaryota; kingdom Viridiplantae; phylum Streptophyta; class Magnoliopsida; order Solanales; family Solanaceae; genus Solanum; species Solanum clarkiae. The sequence continues at coordinate 14,424 of JAABOM020046249.1, read as the reverse complement.
GGTTCTTAGGCATACTTTTAATGGGAGGAGCTTAGTCACAAGAAGAAAAATTATCCTCTTAGGCACAAAGAGGGTAGAGAAGTTGAGGTTGATCAACGGGATGCTCTAAGGCATAATCAATTCTATGCTCTTCAAAGTAGGAAAGAAGAAGATGAGTCGCCCAATGTTTCCACCGTTATGTTGGCATTTTCTTGACTTAGACGTGTGTGCATTGTTAGGCCCGAGGTACTATTTTTTCTTTCTTTATTCTTTTTGTTTCTAGTGGGCTTCTCTTGTGTACCAAAGTTTTATGTGAACCTTTAGTGGTTGTCCTCTTGTAGAACATATGGTGGGTAGAAAGTCCATAAGTGTTGATCCGTGTTCATCTTGCATTAGGTTTTGCCTTGTGACTTGTTGGAGTTGGTGTGGTGGCTTATGGTGTTATAGTTGGGATGAAATAGTTACATGCATGTTGTTTCTTCATTGTAATTGGTTAATTTATGCATTGGCTTTATAGGTCTCTAGAATAGGGTCTTAAAACCCTACCTTGATATGTTTGTGGTAGTCTCTAGTGATGAAGCATTGATTTGTATAAGAGACTGTTAATCATTTAGGGGTAGTGTTGCAAGTTTGAATGATGAGAGATTGTTCGCTAAATATGGTAAGTGTGCATTGTGGATAGCAAGAAGGTTGTTAGAATTCTATAAGGTTTATGATATGAGTGTGTATTAGTTTTTTCGGTAAGGCTAGTGTTGTGGTTGGTGCTCTAAGTAGGGCGCCCTTGGATAGCTTAGCATATATGGACAATAGTGGCAAAGAGGAGACTAGAGGGGTCCATCGGTTGGCTAGGTTGGAAGCAGGTTGAGGGAAGTTGGGAATGGTAGTATAGTGTTCTTGGTGGTTCCGAATCTTCTTTGGTTGAGAAGGTCTAGTTTAAGCAAGGCGTTGATTCTGCCTTATTAGAGTTGAAATTTTTGGGTGAGAAGATGATAGAGTGGAGGTTGTCTCCCAAGGGTGAGATGGTAGTTATGGTACCAAGTGGGTTAGGTGTATTTAAGATTGACAAATGAGTGATTGTGAGTCCTTATAGGATGAAGAAAGAGGTTGGTAAGGTTACATAAGTTTGGGGATTTCCTATGGGTAGGAGTTGGGCTAGTTTGGTTCTTCATGATTCTAGGTTGGCTTGAGGTGTTGGTGACTCTAGTGCTGTAGCACTCCTTGAGATTGTGGGAGAAGTAGAGGATAAGTCGACTAGGGGATGGTCCCAATGGAGGTGTTGGATGGGTGAGTGGATAAATTAATTAATAATGATGTAGTGTTCGTTAGTGCCCTTAGGGAGAGTCATCTTTTCGTATGAGTCTCTCGGGAAGCCAATGTGGCATGTAAAAGCAATACTTGTATTTCTTTCATTCTTTTCAAGGTTATGATGTCATTTCAAGTCCTTTCTATAGGTGCAAGTCTTGCATTTCAGCCCCTTTGTCCTTCATGTGCATTCATGATTATGTTGGCAAATTTATGATGATTTTCCAATGATGTTAAAAATCTGAAAATGGTGTTTTACATATTATGTTGCATTCTTGTTGGGGATGATTTGTTGATGATCACTCTTTCCTTGCACGTCTCTTTTACATTTAGGGACGAATGTTCCCACGTGGAAGATAATGTAATGACCCCCAAAAAGTGCCCAAAAACGTGCCTCAGAACACCTGCAAATTTTGATTTTCTTATATATAAAAATTCATTCGTTATTTTGAAAATCCGACTTCATATTCTTGTTTAGGGAGTCAAATTTAGTGGGGAATGGGTCTAACCCGAATTTTAGAACAACCGTATCAAAATCCAAAAATCACAAAAAAATGCTATTTAGGAGGGTCAACTTTGAAGGGGTATATCTATTAGCACAGAAACAATTGAGTGGCCCACAACTTTCCACTTAAAACTCTTTGAATTAGCTTTCCAATGCACTTGGTTTCACCTCATTCCAACATTCGGATGAATGATTTATGCTTATTCTCGTAGAACTCATCAATTCAGAAAATGCAATTTCCAGAGACAAATCTGCCTTCCTTCCGTGATTTGCCCCTGTTATTTTTGGTGCATGTTTAATTTTTTCGGTCCAAGAACTTTAAATCTTGGGCCTAAGGGTTACCACTCTTTAAAATACCTATACATAGCCTTATTTCACCGTCATATTATCCTAAACATTCCCTAATACTCATTCAAACATTTAGACACATATTCCACCCTAAATTCAAGTATCAAAACTCAAGACCAATTTTAAGGATTTCATTCAAGCTTCAAGTCTCCATCTCCAATCTTCTTCAAGGGTTTTCCAAATTCAAGGTAGATGGTGTTGAACCAATGGGTCCTTTCATCCATGTTACCTAAGCTCCCCTTTACTTAAATTACATGATTGAAAATTAATTTTATATGTGAGTCTTGTATATTAAGAAATTTACTTCACAGTGATTTGAGTTCATGAATATATGGATGTTTTAGCATGTTTTGAGCTCTAAATATTTGATCTAATGTTGGATTTGTTAAGGGGTATTCATGTTAATGTCTTGGGAGTGTTGTGAGGTTTGATTGATGGTTTTACAACAGATTTTCTTGCATGATTTCATCTCTAAATTGCATGGTCTTTTACCCCCATTACACACCCCCTAAGTATTTCATAAAATATCCGGTTATGGTTTCTTGAGGAATTAAAGGTCCAAAATATGAGATATGATTTGAATGATTATATGACGATGAAATGAGTTTATGTACATAACGAATCCTATTTTAAAGTTTCACACAGTCGGGTGATAGGTTCTATCATCTCTAACCTACCAAGGGATTGTACTTTGGAAATCTAATATACTAGGGTGATGGGTGCTATCATCACTAACCTTGATGAGGGGTTTGTACCTCACACACAAGGGTGACGGGTGCTATCATCACAAACATATCAAGGGGTTGGTACTTTGGAAATCTAGCACACTAGGGTGATGGGTGCTATCATCACTAACCTTGATGAGGGAATTGTACCTCACACACTAGGGTGATGGGTGCTATCATCACTAACATACCATGGGGTTTGTACTTTGGAAATCTAGCACACTAGGGTGATGGATGCTATCATTTCCAACCTTGATGAGGGGTTTGTAACTCACACACTAGGTAGATGGGTGCTATCGTCACTAACCATGATGAGGGCTTTGTACTTTGAAAATCTAGCTTGGTGTCTTCTTAACAGATTATATCCTATATGACTATGAGTTATTTAAACAAGTTTCACTTATGCATCGATCATACATGTCATATTGCTATATATTATGCCTATAGCCTATTGTTATGCATTTTGGATTATGATGTTTATCTTTTGTTGCTTTGCATCCCACATACTTAGTACATTCATACGTACTAACGCATACTTTTTCCTACATGATATCACCTTGTAGGAACTGGTGCCCAAGTTGATCTTTCTCCTCCTCCATGTTGCTAGATTAGTTCTACTCAAAGCTAGTTGGTGAGTCCTCCACTCCGGGGACCTCAGTCTATGTTGCTCTTATAATTGTATTGAGATATCTTTCTTATGTTCTATTTTGATTATGAGTGTGAGCCCGGTTGCTTTGTCTTGGCCCCCACTCTTATCTATGCATAGAGGTGTTGTTGGACATATTATGTATCTATGCTATGAGCTTCGACTGTTGTCTCTTGATTATGATGTTTATACAAGCTTTCCCCTTAGACCCATTGCCCCTACTCTTACTCTTTGTGTCTTTTATATGCTTCCACGACCAATGATGTCTAGCGGCAAATTAAGAGGCTCATTTGGGGTTCCTTCGGGTTCCTCATTCAACGTGTCACGTCTATGCCCTATGCTTGGGTCGTGACATTTCTTGTCTTGGGAAACCCAACTAAAAAATCCATATTAATCTCTTCCCACTTCCTAGTAGGAATCTCTATGTTTTGGGTTAAGCCACCAGACCTTTGATGTTCAGCTTTGACTTGTTGGCAACTATGACAACTGGAAACAAATTTGGCAATGTCCTCCTTCATATGTCCCCACCAAAACACATCCCTCAAATCCCTATACATCTTGGAATAAATGGGATGAATAGAGTAAGATTAACCATGAGCCTCATCAAGAATCCTTTCTCTCAATCCATCAACACAAGGTATGCACAACCTACCTTCGTACCTAAGGGCACCATCTCCCCATTTTGGAGAAACCGTCCACCTTAACATCTTTTACCAATGCCTTTAATTCCAATAAGGCTGGGCCAAGACCTTTTATAGCTTTAACTTCCACAACCAATGAAGATTTAGAACCATCAACAACAACAAAATCCCCATTATCAACCTCTCCCAACCTAACCCTTAATCTAGCCAATCGTTGGACCTCCCTACCCACCCCTTTGCCACCATCATCAACATGAGCTAGCATCAACACCTTATTCAATGCATCCGCCACCACATTAGCCTTATTGAGATGATAGTGCACACTCATATCATAATTCTTAAGAAGTTCAAACCACTTTCTTTGCCTCAAGTTGAGATCTTTTCAAGTGAAGACATATTGGAGACTCTTATGATCGGTGAATACATCAACATGCACCCCATACATATAATGACATCATATCTTCAATAAAGTACCACGGTGACTAGCTCGAGATCATGGGTAGGATAGTTCTTTTTATGCACTTTGAGTTTCCTAGAGGCATAGGCTATGACCTTACCATTTTTTATTAAAACACAACCCAAACAAACTCTTGAAGCATCACAATAAACAACGAAACCGCTCTAGCCCTTCTGGTAGTGATAATATAGGAAAAGACACAAGCTTATCCTTCAAGGTTTGGAAGCTCTTTTCATACTTACCAATCAACACAAACTTAGCTTTCTTTTTGGTCAATTTTGTTATGTGAGAAGCAACAGAAGAGAACCCATTCATAAACCTCAGAAAGTAACCCGCCAACCCCAAGAAGCTCCTAATATCTGACGGGGTCAACGGCCTAGGCCAATTTCTAATCACATCCATCTTTTAAGGATCTACCTTAAAACCATCCGCCGACACCACATGACCTTGAAAGGCAACTTCCTTCAACCAAAATTCGCACTTCTCATATTTATCATGCAACTTCTCTTCCCTCAACGTTTGCAACGCTACCCTCAAGTGAGCTACATGCTCCTCCTTACTATGAAAATAAACCAAAATATCATTAATGAAGACCACAACAAATGAATCAAGGTAGGGTTTAAAGACCCTATTCATAAGATCCATGAAGATAGCCTGTGTGTTAGTCAACCCGAAAGACATCACCACAAACACATAATGCCCATACCTAGTCTGGAAGGTCATCTTGGGAATATCATACTCCCTCACCATCACTTGATGATACCTGGACCTAAGATCAATCTTAGAGAAGTGGGTAGCCCCTTGCAATTGGTAAAACAAATCGTCAATTCTTGGAAGAGGATACCTATTCTTGATGGTAACCTATTAAGTTACCAATAGTCAATATACATTCTAAGAGACCCAAACTTCTTCTTCAAAAAACAATACTAGTGCACCCTAAGGTGATTGGCTAGGATTATTAAAATCCTTCTCCAATAAATCCATCAATTGTTCCTTCAACTCCTTTAACTCCGTCGGGGCCATACGGTAAGGGGGAATAGAAATGGGTTGAGTATCGAGGATGAGGTTTATATAAAAAAAAATTTTCCTTTTCAGGAGGGATTTTAATAAAGTCATTTGGAAAGACATCAAGAAACTCATTTACAAGAGGAATCGACTCTATGAGAAGGACTTTTTACTCCACATCCCTAACCCTCACAAGATGATAAAGACACCCCTAGGAGATCAACTTACGAGCTTTAATGCAAGAGATGAATCTACCTTTACTACCACATCATGACTCTCCCGCTCAATAACGGGTTCGTTTGGGAAATGGAATTTGATCCTATGGTTTCTACAATCAATAGAAGCATAGTATGCATGCAACCAATCCATCCCAAGAATAATATCAAAATCAACCATATCCAGCTCAACAAGATCACAAGGCAATATTTTATGCAATATGCAAATGGGACAATTTTATAGATATTTCTAGCAACAATAGATGAACAAATAGAAGTAGACACCTCATATGACTCACACGACAATTTGGGTTCAACATAGAACTTTTTGGTAACAAAGGGGACAACAAAAAAAAAGTGTCACAAGGATCAATCAATGCATACATATCATAATCAAAGATTTTCAACATACCGGTGACAACATCAGGAATTTCATTAACCCCTTGCCTCCCATGCAAAGCTTAAAACCGATTGTGTCTTGGGGCACTACCTTGTTGACCATATCTTCCCAAAGGAACCACATTTGTACCTTGTGGACAAACCTCCTTACCCTTGTAGCGATTTTGAGGGCAATCCAACACCTTATGCCCAACTTCCCCACAACCATAACAAGCATTAGTATCCCTCAAGCACGGGCCACTATGATCCTTACCACAATTCAGACTCCCTTCATTAGGAACCACACCCCCAACACCTTAGACCCTTGGAAAATCATTGGCAACCCTCTTATGGAATATATGAGAAGACCATTGGCCTTGATGGAACTGACCACCCTTTTGACTTTGGAATTTACCAAAAATGGGCCCTCTAAGCCTCATGACTCCTCCTCTTTCTCAACTTTTCCTCCTCTATTTATTTGGCATAGGTCATCAAATGGGACATATCCATGTCACTAATAAACGTAGTAGATTAGTACTAGGGCTTCCCCAACATTTGCGTTTTCAATAATAGTGGTTGGGTTGGTAACTGCCCCCTTTCCCACACTATCACGAATCTAAAGCGCAGAAAGCACTGCTGCTAAATCGACTGAAGCAACTGGATCAGGGTAAACAACCATTGATGCTGGTGGCTCAATAAAATTTCTTAGGCAACCTCTTTATGTACGTCACTATCCCGACTTCCCCAGAGCTTCCGATAGCACAGCCAATCCATGGGCTTGGCCAAAGACATACCCGGCATACTAAAACCTTAGCCCCGTTCATCTTCGGCGCAAGAGTGCTCGGTGGCCTCAGGATCATCATAACGAGGTAGTGACTCAGTCTCAAGGGAAGTCCTTCCAATCCACAATGCATGCTTACTCACAAAATTAGAAACACCCAAAATAAATTTATTCATCCTGGACCTTGAGTCGGCCACCAAATGTGGAGCATATTTCGAAGGTTGGTTGAACTAAAGGGTATACTCCCTCACACTCATAGATCCTTGTCTAAAAAATTCATGCATTCCATAAATTTGGCTTCCCTAAGCTCAAGGGGGAAGAATCGATTAAGAAAAGCCGCCTAGAACTCCTCCCAAAGTACCATATTCTTGACCCCCTTCTCCTCTTTCCATTCATTGTACCATATTTGTGCTACCTCTTTGAGTTGGTAAGCCGCCAACTCTGCCTTATATTTCGACCTTGCACTCATGATAGCCAAGATCTTGTAGACCACATCAATAAGTTCTTGAGGGTCCTCATACACCTTATGCAAAATTACTTATTATGAAATTCACTACACATTATATTGGGATTTCATGAAATTGTGATTGTTTTGGCATATTTTGAGCTATGAATCTGAGATTTATTATAAGATTTGATGAAGTGTTTTGATGTATATTATTTGAAGGTCTTACCAAGTATCTATTGATGGTTTTACATTGAATTTCCTAGCATGATTTCACTCTTGAATTGCATGATTTTACATTAGTACTACACACCCGCCAAGTGTGTGATAAAATGTCCGGTTGTGGATTCTTGAATTATTGAAGGCTTATTGCAAGGCTTAGGAGTCAAGTGTCATGGGACGATGAAATAAATGTGGGTAAGCATTGAATTCATGAAAAGTACCTATGGGATTGCAAGTAGATTGTTGGATTTCATGTTGTTATGTTTTTGACAAGATTGAGAAGCCATTTCTTGATGCTTGAAATGTAATGGTTTGATGAGCTATTTCTTTGACTCCTACATAAAAAATTATATCATAAGGTATGGACATCCTGCCAAAAAGTCTATGTCGTAATGTTGAATGACTAGTAGTTCATACAAACAAGATTATATTGTAAGGTATGGTCAACCTACCGAAAAGGCCATGAGGTAAGGTACAATCATAATTCCTACCAAAAATATCATATCGTAAGGTGTGGACAATCTATAGAAAAGTCTATACCGTAAGGTAGAATGACTTATGGTTCCTACTTAAAAGATTATATAGTAAGGTAGGAACAACCTACTGAAAAGGACATACCGTAAGATAGGAGCTCTCTTACGGATAAGAGCATATCGTAAGGTAAGTACACCCCCCCTTCTTACCAAAGATATTATGTCACATAGTAAGTATACTTGAGGAATTGTCCTTACAAGGCCATGTCATAAGGTAGAATCAACCATGTTGAGGGGTTTGTACCTTGAGAACCAATTGAGTGGTTTGTACCTCAATCACCATGGGTCGTAGGGTGAGACGATCCACCAACCAATCAAAGGGTTTGTACCTTGATAAACTGTGAAATCTAGGATGATGATCTCTTCTTGAATAACGTATTATGTTCTATATAAGAAGGATTCTATTTCAAGCATCATTCATACATGCATTATTGCTATTATGCTATCAATTGCCTACATTTATGCATTTCGATTATGTTGCCTATCTCTTGTTTCATTGCATCCTGCATACTTAGTACATTCAAATGTACTAATTCATACTTTATTCCTACATGATATTACTATATAGGAATCAGAGCTCCCATCGATTTTCCTCCACGTTGCTAGACAGATTGTTCAAGTTAGCTTTTGGTGAGTCCTCATGTCCGGGGAAAATATCTATCTTCTCTCATGCTTATGTTTGGACTATACGTTTTATATTTGGATTACCTATTTTCACAATTATGAGGGTGAGCCCGGGTTCTTGTCTTGTCCCCCTCTAAGTTCTTTGTTTAGAGGTGTTGTTGGACAAGTATGTAATAATGCTATATGCTTGACTCCCTTTGACTCTCTTGGTGTTTTTATAAGTGAGGTTTTCCCTTAGTCCATATTCCCTTATTTCTACTCTTTTATTATTCTTTAAATTTCTTCCGTGACCAAGGATTTGTAATGATATGTTAAGAGGCTTGATTGGGGTTCCTTCAGATTCCGCATGCACTATGTCATATCTACGCCCTAGTTTGGGTCGTGACAAACTTGGTATCAAAGAACTAGGTTGTTAAGATCCTCAAAGTCTTACACACTGCATCGATTAGAGTTTTATTCATGGTTGTGAAGTGTGCCACAACTATGAAATGGGAGGCTATGAGGCATTTTAGGAAATGTTTCCCTTCTTCTTACTCTATGCCATGTTATAGGAGCTAAGGTGAGGTTTTGCCCCTAATGATTGTTCATTGCTATGCTAGATCATGCCTGTCCTAATAGAAAAAAAAGGTCATATACCCTATGACTAGCCTACCCCGATCCTGAAAGTGGAGTGGCTACTGAGCATGAGTTTCAGAATGCTATAACTATGTTGGCCCATGCCACTGCTAATCAAATCAACCAATGGGCCCAAGCCCCTTATGCTCCCACTCTATCCTCTATGGTTAGGGAATGTACAAGGATGAACCCACTAGAGTTCCACGGGTCTAAGATGGATGAGGACCCCCAAGAATTCATAGATGAGGTGTATAAGGTGCTATATATGATGGGTGTAATCTCGAAGGAAAGGCGGATCTAGCGGCTTATCAACTAAAAGGTGTAACTCAAATTTTGTTTTGCAATGGAAGGTGGAGAGAGGACCCGTGATGCTATCCCTTGGGAGGAGTTCAAAGCCACCGCTATTCTTTGGGAGGAGTTTAAAGCCACCTTCATCAACTGGTTCTTCCCTCTTGAGTTGAGAGAGGCTAAAATGATGGAGTTCATGAACCTTGGGCAAGGTTCTATGAGTGTGAGGGAATATGCTCTCAAGTTTAACAAGCTTTCCAAGTATACTCCACATTTTTTGGCCGACCCTAGGTCAAGGATGAACAAGTATGGTATGGGGGTACTCGATTTGGTTAACAAAGAGTGTCGCACCGTGATGCTTATAAGAGATATGGATTTGTCTCAGTTTATGACCTTGGTCGAACACTTGAAGGGGAGAAACTTAGGAAGAAGAGAAGTGGGGATTCCAAGAGTGCTCGATTTGACGGTGACTGATTTCAACAAGATTTTGAGTTTCAAGGCCAAGGGTCCTCTAGTCCTCCAAAAAAGAGGGTTTCCAAGGAAGGGGTACCTAAGCAAGGGCTCCAAGATGGTGGTGAGAGGGCGGCTCGTCCTAGATCGCCAAATTGTGGGAGGAAACATGGCGGCACATGTTGGAGGAACATAGGTGCATGATTTTGGTGCGGTGAGATGGGCCATCAAATTCTAGATTGTCCATATGCTCAAATTAAGGGTAAAGGTGGTGATGTTGATCAAGGGGGTGCTCCAAGGAGTAATCGGTTCTATGCTCTTCAAAGGAGGCATGAAGGGGATGAGATGCCCGATGATGCTACCGGTATGTTAAAGGTTCTCTTGATTTTTGTTGTGCATACTTTGATAGATTTGGGAGTCGCTATTTCTTTCATTATTCCTTTTGTTGCTCATAAGATTCATGTGAGTCCCGAATGGTAATGTGAGCCTATTTTTTCTAGAAGGTCTATAAGTGTTTCCCCAACTCCTTATTGTATAGAGTCTTGTCTCATGATCTTTGTTGAATTTGGTTTGATGGATTGGAGGTCTTGGGCTGATTTGGCTACTTGAATATCATGCTTCCAAAGAGTGTAGGACCTATAAGTTTGTAATATGATGGTTAAGGATGGACAATCTATTTGGTCAACTACAATGGGCTAGTAGTTTCTCTAAGATTGATCTACTGTTCGGGTTATGTCCCTAAGTGAGGATGAGGGTAGGTGATATCTCCAAGTGTCTTTTTGAACTAGGAGTGAGCATTTTGAATCGTGATTGAGTTGAGGGATTGACTTATGCACCAACTATGTTTATGGTTTTAATGAATAGGGTGTTAAAACCTTACATATTTGTGGTTGTAACACCCCAAATCTTACAATATTAGTACTATGCAAATGAAACATGGTATGGTTTGGTCAAATTAGCGCCCATTTTTTAAAGTTCTTGAATCTCAAATTAGAGGGCGATAAGTATGTCTAATGCTGAAGAAGGTCGAGTGTAAATAAGTTTTAAGTCAAATTGAGGAGAGCACGACATTAAAAGAGGTGAAGAAGTGAGGCTCTTGTAGGACTTAGGAAGCTAGCAGGTGAGTCACCTACTTGCTTAGCCTAAATTTGCTAGCTAAACGGAGATGAGGATCGACATCGAATTTGTCCAAGTCCGATAATAAATAAAGTCCATGTTAAGGATGTAAATTTATCCCATATTTTACTATCATAATTGGACAATACTTACAACCCAAGATGAATAAAAGGGCCCAAGTACATCACAATCCACTTGACTAATTGGGCCCAAACTAAGTGAAGAGGAATTAAGAAAATCGGCAGCCAAGGCTCATCAACTTTGAGACCCATTTAGGCCCAAATGTCAGGACCAAGCTGCTTCCTCACTAGCTTAGTAATATGTGGTAATATGTGGTCAAACACTCAAGAAAAATTCGGCCAAGAGATCCTTTAAAAAGGGCTCGAAAACAGCCCCTTAAATCATTTCGCTTTGGAACAAATTTTTAGCTTCCTAAAGACTCTTCTTTTTCTCTTTACTTCACTTCACAAAGCAGCCAATACAAATCTCTAGAGCTATTAAAGGAAACCTTAACCTTGAAGGCTAAGGTAAGTGGAAATATCCATGTATTTTTTTTATACTTATCCCCTGACAAGCAAAGAATATATGATAGTTATGCTTGTGCTGGAAATTTGGGCAGCTTGTGTCCTAAGGATTGTTGTGAACTTTTCTTGTTATTCAAGAGAATAGTCTCTTCTTGGTTGGCTGAATTATGAAGTAAGACTCATTTTTGTAACATGGTATAGTTTTTAGTGATGTAACTAAGCTGCTGCACCACTTTTACAGTTCACAAAAGTGAGTTCTTATAGGATATCGCAATTGTGTAATTAATACGAACTTGTGGGCCGATGGATCAAAGGCTATTGCCTCACGTCCTTCATGACTAATTTGGTACTATTATAAGACTATTTTATGGTTGTTTTTATGTATATCTGTGTTGAATACATTTTGGGTAAAGTTGAAACAGTTTCGGAATTGTCGACGTCGAAATGTAGCGAAGGGATGTAACATTATGCCGCCTATTTAAGCTTGAAATAGATAGACGTGCATAATCAATCAACATTTTATAAACCCCCAACATAATTTATGATCAAAATCCATTATAAGAGATACCCATAGAAGATATAACTTGAAAACTTGCAATTTCTTAGAAAGGAAGATTGGGCTCCATGGATGAAAGAACCCAATGGATGAAACCCACATACCTTAAACTTAGGTTTTTCTTAAGTTGAGCTTGAAGAGAACTTGGAGCTTCAAGAGAGTCCTTGAGTTCCAATGTTAGGCTTGAAATCCTTGGAATTTGAATGAGATAATTGGTTAAGTCTTGGAGAAGGTTTTGAAAGGGTCTTAAGTAATATAGATTCGAAAAATAGCTAAGTATAGGTGTTTTTACACATAAGTGGGCATGGAGTTCTGACCCCAAGGCCCTTGGGCCAAAATAGAAAATTAAGGAAAAATCAACACTAGTCAGTGTCTGGTCCGCAACGCAAACCTAACTCTTGGATATACAAGCCTGCATAATGTTCAGCACTGAAGGTAGTCTTGATTGGTAGGAAATGACCTAACTTAGTCATCTGGTTAACAATTACCCAAATTTCGTCAAATTGCTTTCGGGTCTGAGGCTAACCAACCACAAAATCCATGTTCACATCTTCCCACTTCAAAGAAGGAATCTCAATATCATGAGACAAACCACCATACCTTTTGTGTTCTACCTTCATTTGTTGACAATTAGGATATTTAGATACAAACTTAGCAATATGCTTCTTCGTACCATGCCACCAATACACTTCTCTTAAATCCTGATATATCATAGTTGATCCCAGCCGAAAAGAATAATGAGAGTTATGGGCTTCACTCATGATCACCCTCCTAATATCATCCATATCCGGAACACATAATTGATCTTGACATCAAAACACATCATCTCCCCATTGGGAGAAGACCTCTATCTTCTTTTTGGCAACTAACTTCTTCAACTCAACCAATGATGGATCTAGATCTTTCTTAGTCTTAACATCAAAAACCACATAAGATTCGACCCATTCTAAACATAAATATCACCATCATTAGAGTTGACCAAACTAACACCTAATCTAGCCAAATTGTGAACATCTTTTGCCAACTCTTTCTTCCCTTTATCAATATGAGCCACACTTCCCATAGATAGCCTACTAAGAGTATTGGCTAAAATATTTGCCTTGCCAGGATGATATTGTACACTCATTTCATAGTCCTTAAGGAGTTCCTTTGCCTCAAATTTACGACCCTTTGAGTGAACAGATTATTCCAAACTCTTGTGGTTGGTGAAAACATCAACATCCAGCCCATTCAGATAGTGTCTCCAAAACTTCAAAGCAAACACCACCGCCGCTAACTCAAGATCATGAATCGAGTAATTACACTCACGCACCTTCAATTGCCTTGATGCATAAGCTATCACCTTACCATGTTGCATAAGTACACATCCCAACTCAATTTGGGAAGCATCACAATACACTACAAACCCATCTAAGCCTTCCAGTAGAGTCAAAATAGGACCCGATGTAAGTCGGTCCTTCAAAGTCTGAAAACTCTTCTCCCACTCATCTGACTATACAAACTTAGCCTTCTTTTGATGTGACATAGTCAGTTGAGATGCGACTGATAAGAAAACTTCAACAAACCTTTTATAATAACCTACCAACCCAAGAAAACTTTGAATATTCAAAGGATTCAATGGTCTAGGACAATTTATTCACGACCTCAGTCTCCTTTCGGTCAACCTTAATACCAAAATCAAGCACTACATGACCAAGAAAAACTTCCTCACCCATCAAAAACTCACACTTGCTAAACTTAGCATACAACTTCTTCTCTATCAAAGTCTAAATAAGCAACCTCAAATGATCCATGTGCCCTCGTCCACTTCAGGAATAAATAAGGATATCATCAATGAAGAAAACCACTATACATTCAAGTAATGGCTTGAACACCCAATTCACAAGATCCTTAAACACGCCGGAGCATTAGTCAACCCAAATGACATCACCACAAATTCAAAATGCCCATACCTTGTCCAAAAGCTATATTTGGAATATCATAATCCCTAACCTTTTCCATCAATCTCGGATGGAGCCAAAGATTCACTATTTTTTGGCTTTGGGGTATGATGGAATAAAGCAAAATGG
>JAABOM020046208.1:0-16096 GCA_011800125.2 Solanum clarkiae | reverse complement strand
ATCTGCGCTTTTTTCATTTGTGAAGTAGCAGTTAGTCAATGCAACTTTCGACTCTCCTCATGGGTCATCTGGAAACAGCCGCTTTATGTTTTTAAACATAGGGGTTAGATTGCGTACATCCGACCCCCCCTCACCTCGCAATGAGCGGGAGCCTTTTGAGGCACTGGGGTATGTTGATGTTATTGTTGTTGCTTGACCCCTCAAATAGATATAATTGTTCACAAGAGGGTAGAATTATAGAATAAGACTCAACTTGTCACTTGTAAATCATAGAAACCTTTCATGAGTTTAATACAAGCTTGGAAGCCCATAATTATCATGAAAAACACTTAACTTGCAAATCATGCAATAGTTTTTCAATAACATACGAATACTTGCATGTAAATTTAGTGAAACGTGGTAGATATATGTACATATGCTTAACATCATGCAATTCAAGAGTGTAAAATAGGAATGAGTAAAAATTAATTCATTCTGAAGTCACTTAAATCAACTCACCAACATTATAGTAAAACCCTTAATTTGGGTATCATGAAATCCATTTCAAAGGTTCACAATAGATCATAATTATCATAGCTCATATCATGCATAGTCTCAATAGACATAAATCAACTCATGCAATAAGTTTAAAATGGACATTCATGCATAATTAATCGATACTTGATAAGACCCAGCATACTTAACATTTATAATGCATAATAAGAGATTTCCATGAAGAATGCAACTGGAAATCATGAAATTTCCATCAAAAGAGATGGTTGGGCTCCATGGATGAAAAGATCCATGGATGAAATCCCACATACCTAAAACTTGGAATTCTTGAAGCAAAAGTTGAGGAAGTCTTGAGACTTGACTTGGGTTCTTGGAATCCAAAGCTTATTCTTGAGATTAAATGGAGAGTTAGATAGTGTATTGGGAGGATTTTGAGAGTGTTTCTTGAGAGGTTGAAGGTGAGAAATAGATAAATATAGAGTTATTCACCTTTAAATGGGTATTGAGTTATTACCCAAATGCCCTAAGACAAAACAAGAAACCTGGGGAAAATTTTGCAGTAGTTTGTGCCCCAGGTGTGACGCAGACCAGGCGCATGCGCCAAATTTCACTATGGACTCTCCAGGCGCATAGGCCCACCGGAAATCGTTAATGTTGTGAGAATTATCTTTCGCTACAGATCTTCTGAAATTCAAAGGCTACCCTTCGCCCACTTAAATTTTTCCTTGAACAACAATATGAAGTCAGATTTTCGAAATCCTGCACGAATTTTGAGATATCCAAGAACTACACTTATGGGGTATTCTGATGCACATGAAGGGTGCTACAATATCTCCCCCTTGTGAACGGTTATCCGATAATGCAAAAGAAACATACTTAAGAGATGTAATTATGAAAGTTCTAGCCCGACATAAATACAACAAATGCACTTAAACATTATTCTTAAGAAGTTTCACACATATGCATAAAAATTCATCAAATCTTGTCACCATGAACATGTATGCATGCAAAAACGACATGAGGGCTGGAGCTTAAGACTTGAAATCGTAGATAGGACTTAAATTTTTACCTTTGGCTTGAGTAGAGTGAAAGAGGTGTGGGTATCTCTTTTTTTGTCTGCTTCGGCTTCACAAGTGGCACTTTTAACTTGTTGATTCCCCCAAAGGACTTTGAAGGATACTACATCATTGTTTCTCAACCTTTTCAGTTGCCTATCCAATATATGTCTACCGGGACCTCCTCACAGGTCAAATTATCTTCCGTAACACCCATAACTTCTAAGGGCACTGTAGCACTTGGGTCACCAACATATTTCCTCAACATAGACACATGGAAAATCAGATAAACAATACTCATATCCATAGGCAACTCCAATTCATAGGAAACCTTACCAATTCTCCTCAAAATTTTATAGGGTCCCACAAACCTTGGGCTTAATTTCCCCTTCTTTTCAAATCGTACCACACCTTTAGTGGGTGAGACCTTCAAGTAAACCCAATCATTAACAATAAATTTAAGGTCTCTCTGTCCGAAGTAGGAATAAGACTTTTGTCTACTTTGAGCCATCTTCAATCTCTCCCTTATCAACCTCACCTTCTCCAATGTGTCCATAACAAAATTTAGGCCTAACAAAATCATTTTCCCCCACTTCAGACCACCCAACAGGGGATCTACAATGCCACTGTATAAAAGCTTCAAAGGGAGCAATGCCAATATTAGATTGGTAGCTATTGTTGTAAGAAAACTCAATAAGTGTAAGATGTTCATCCCACTACATTTAAACTCCAAAATACAAGCACTAGGCATATGCTCAAGAGTTTGGATTGTCCTTTTGGCTTGACCATCCATTTGAGGATGAAAAGCCGTGCTAAGCTTGACCTTGGTACCAAGACCCTTTTTGAATGATCTCCAAAAAAGAGAAGTGAATTGAGTACTATGATCCGATATAATAGACAATGGTACCCCATGCAATCTAACCAACTCATGAATATACAACTTGGCATAATCCTCGGCATCATAACTTATTTTAACCGGTAGAAAGTGAGCCAACTTTGTCATCCTAGCACCAACAACCCGAATAGAATCAAAGTGTTTCCTAGTCTTTGGCAATCACGAAATCCATGTTAATCTCTTCCCACTTTTAATTAGAAATTTTTGTGTCTTTGGCTAGGCCAACCGACCTTTGATGTTCAGCTTTCATTTGTTGGCAATTGTGACAACCGGCTACAAATTTGGCAATATCCCTTTTCATACTACCCCTCCAATACACCTCCCTCGAGTCTCTATACATTTTTTTGGAATAGGGGTGAATAAAGTAGGATGAGTTATGGGCCTTTTTCAAAATCAAGACCTTCAAGCCATCAACATTAGACAAACATAGCCTACCTCGGTACCTAAGGGCACCATCTCCCCCTTGGGAGAAAACCTCTACCTTACCATATTTCACCAAAAGCTTTCAATTCTAGCAAGGTGGGATCAAGGTCTTTTTTGGACTTAACCTCTTCAATCAAAGAAGATTTGGAGCCAGCAAAAGCCACCATACCACCATTCTCCACTTTATCCAACCTCACTCCCTACCTAGCCAACCGGTGTACTTCTCTATCCACCTCCTTATTACCATCATCAATATAAGCTAGACTACCCACGGACACTCTACTTAGAGCATAGACTACAACATTAGCCTTGCGGGGATGACAGTGCACACTCATGTCATAATCCTTAAGGAGTTCTGACCACCTTCATTGCCTCAAGTTAAGATATTTTTGTGTGAACACATATTGGAAACACTTGTCATTAAATACATCTACATGAAGCCCATACAAATGACAATACCATATTTTCAAATCAAATACCACAGCCGCTATTCTAGATCATAGGTGGGATAATTGCGCTCATGCACCTTTAGTTGCCCAACAGCATATGCTTTAGCCTTGCCATTTTGCATAATACACACCCCAAACCAATCCTTGAAGCATCATAATAAACCACAAACCCTTTTAGTCTTTCTAGTAAAGCAAAAATAGGAGCGGAGATAAGCAAAAATAGGGGTGAAGATAATCTTGTGTTGTTTTGAGCGTTAGAGGACCCTTGGCCTTGGAAATTGTGACCTTGTTGAAAATGGCCACCCTTGGTACCTTGAAAGCCACCATCAAACCGAGCCCTCTTGGACTCCCCATTTCTCCTCTTTCTAAGCTTATCCCCCTCAAGTTGTTTGACATATGTAATGAGCCGAGACAAGTCCATATCACCAACAAGCATAGCGGTGAGACACTTATCATTCACCAAATCGGATACCCCTGACACAAACTTGTTCATTCTTTCCCTAGGATCGGCAACCAAATGAGGAGCATACTTTGAGTGTTTGTTGAATTTGAGGGAATACTCCCTCACACTCATGGAGCCTCGATTGAGATTCATAAGATCCATCATTTTTGCCTCTCTCAACTTAATAGGGAAGAACCGATTGAAGAAGGCGGCCTTGAACTCTTCCCCAGGGAATGGCATCTTTGTTCCTTCTCTCTAATTTCCATTAAGAAAACCAAATTTGGGACACACCTTTGATTTGATGGGCCGTTAGTATCGTCTTCTCCTTCAAATGCACCCCATGATAGTATGGACATTATACAGCTCATCAATAAGCTGTTGGGGACCTTCCTCCATTTTGGACCTGTGAAACTCTGGAGGGTTCATCCTTGTAAAGTCCCTCACCCATGAGGCCATAGTAGGAGCATGAGGATCTTAGGCCCCTTGATTTAATTGATTGCTCATAGCATAAGCCAACATTGTGATGGCATTCAGGAACTCAAATTTTGTAGCCCCTTCTCCTTGAGGAGGTTGATGAGCTGGACCCTCCTTTGATATGTGGGCCCTCCATGGTCTTTCGCTTGGTAATGGCATGATCTAAAAGAGTAAAAAAGCATTCATGAGGGGATGAAGCCTTATTTATATATCTCGAGCATGACATAGATCATGAAGAACTGAAACGTTTCCTAAAATACCTCATAGCCTCCTATTCATAGTTGTGGCATGCTTCACAATCATGAATATGACTCTACTTTACGCGGTGTGTTGGATTTCATAGAACTATTACCAACCTAGTTCTCTGATACCAAGCTTGTCATGACCCCAAGCCTAGGACCTAGACGTGACACAACGAATGGGGAACCCCAAACAAGCCTCATAGCATACCATGCACCATTAGTGGTTCTGGAAGCCAAATAAAGCAATAATAATAACAAAAAGGGGAAGAAGGATTAAGGAGAGTCTTTCATAATAATAATAGCGTAAGAAGAGCCAAGCTCAAAGCATAGACAACCATAGTATAATATCCGACAACACCTCTACATAGAATGGAGCGGGGGCTAAGACACTTCTCGGGCTCACCCTAAACTGATAAACATACAAATGTAAAAATCAAGTCTTAACAAGCATGAATGAAAAATAGATATTGTCTTCGGAGTTGAGGACTCACCAAAAGCTTTCTTCAAATAAACCAAACTAGCCACATGGAGGAACATGATTTATAGGAGCTCTGGTCCCTACATGGTAATATCATGTAGCCATAAAGGATGTGTTAGTACTTGGAACGTATAAAGTATGCGGGGACAACGCAATAAAGACATAAGCCATTATATTCAAGATGCATTATCATAATCAATGGATATAACTTCAATATCACATGTATGGTCAATGGTTATATATAAACATGCATGTAAATGTTCAACTTGCATAATATAACATACATATGTAATAGGAGACCTTAAATGACATATAAGACCCAGCAAGCTACTATTTGGAATCCCGAGGCATGGCATCCCATCGGAGAAGGTGTGGTCTACTTTCCAAGGTAAACCATACTTGACCACACTTTATGGGTAACTTGGCCTAGATGGATCCACTTGTAAGCCCTTTTAGGTAAATATTTAATCCTATGGTGGCACATAGGTTAGAGACCAAGACTTTATATAAGGACCCCTTGAGTCAAGCCCCCACCGTAAGCCTCAATAGGTGCTAAGCGTAAACCCACAGAATACTTGAAATATCATAGATTCAATCATAACATGAATAACTTGTAAAGGCTTGATAACATGGCATGAGTAGCTCATTTATATACTTGACCCTTACATGGGCATATACCTTATACTAGAGGGTACAAAAACAATACATGAACTTGACCCCTTCTACTAGGTCTTACATTTCACATGAGGTTAGAAACTTATAACATGCTTGACCCCTACTAGTAAGCTTAGCTTAAACATTAGGGTAAAATAGTAACCATGCTTCACCCCTCAAACAAATATAATTGCTCACAAGGGGGTAAAATTATGGAATAAGGCTCAACTTGTCACTTGTAAATCATAGAAATCTTTCATGAGCTTATTACATGCTTGGGAGCCCATAATTATCATGAAAAATACTTGACTTGCAAATCATACAATATTCTTTCAACAACATACGAATATTTGCATGTAAATTTAGTCAAACATGGTGGGTATATGTACATATGTTCAGCATCATGCAATTCAAGAGTCTAAAACAAGAATGAGTAAAATTAATTCATTTTGAAGTCACTTAAATCAAGCCACAAACATTGTAGTAAATCCCTTAATTTGGGTATCATGAAATCCATCCCAAAAGTTCACCAATAGTTCATAGTTCTCATAGCTCATATCATGCATAGTCTGAATAGACATAAATCAACTCATGGAATAAGCTTAAAATGGACATTCATACATAATCAATCAATACTTGAAGACCCAGCGTAATTCACATTTATAATGCATAAGAGTAGATACCCACGAAGAATGCAACTTGAAATCATGAAATTTCCATCAAAAGAGAGGGTTGGGTTCCATGGGTGAAAGGACCCATAGGTGATATCCCACTACCTAAAGCTTGGAATTCTTGATGTGACACCCCATAACTTTATTCTCTTGTATATCTATGTTTCAAGACTTATTTTGTTAGGTTGGGGGTGTACTAGATTCATGGGAGACTCCTAATACCTAAACGAGTTCAAGACTTATCTCCAAGTTGAGTTTTGGATATTGTTTCATACAAGGGTCAACCTTAGATTAGCATAACTCTTATCACATTTGGAAATGGGTATCCCACAACATGTCAAAATAAATCCCTTTGAGTTAGCTTCACAACACACTTGGTTTTATCTCATTCCGAGGTCGGATGAATGAGTTATGATCATTTTCATGAGGCCCTCCCGGGCAGTGTTGACACACGAATTGTTTGATGGCTAATATGGCCTTTGACAGGCCGTTTGGGGTAGTTGGGGTTGGGAAAGGGAATTGTTTGCACTAAGGAAGGTGGCATGGATAGTGGGGTGGGACATGTGGCTCACCACTGACCGTGGGGATGGCCACAAGTTGTGCCGAAGGGAACTTGTTGAAAATTGGGGAAAATGTAGCTAAGGGTGGTGCCACAGGCACTGTTGACGAGCCGTGTGGAGGGGGATGGCCCATCGCACTTGGATGTGTGGTGGATTGCAACATGTATTTTGTGTAAGTGAGGCTGGATGGACAAGTTCACGGTCCGTGTAATGCTATATGGTCCGTGAAGAGGTCCGTCAAAGTGACGAGACGCCAATTTTTCCAAGGTTCCCAACTTCCATTTTTTCCAGTAAGAAACTTCACACAGGTACTCCACATGACCCATAGAGTGCCAAACAGCCAGGGAAGTATCCAGTGAGATGACACTTTGCTAATTTTTCCATCCGTTCACTTATGACGTCTCCAAAAATTTTAATTACTCTAATGCCCTTTTCAGACTTCCAATAGTATCTTAACCTTCCTAAAAGACCTAAAAAATATTTCAAAAGGATCAAACTCATTACTTTCATCTCAAATGCACTCTCAATTCTCTCAAAAGCCTCTATCAAGCCCTAATTCAGTTTCAAGGAAATCCAAGAACAAGATTGGATTCAAACATCATTTTCAAGCCTCCATGCTTCCCAATATCAATTTCAAGCAACTCTAGACCTAAGGTATGTGGGTTTCTTTCATGGGTTTATTTCACCCATGATACCCAAGCTTTATTTTTCCTAAATTGCATGATTTAGAGTTGAGTTTACAAAAGGGTTTACTAGTATGAACATGTTTATAAACTATGTTAAAGCTAGGTAAAGTTGTGCTATTTTGCTATGTTGAGAGCTATATATCTTGGATCTATTGTAAGTTTTGATGAGAAGTTTTGATGTGAATGTCTTGGTGGTGTTGCAAGGTGTTGATTGATAGTTTTACAATAGATTTTCTTCCATGATTTCATCTCTAAATTGCATGGTCTTTTACTCCCACTACATACCTCTAAAGTGTTTGATAAAATGTTTGGTTATGGTTTCTTGAGGAATTGAAGGTCCTAAGAATGAGATATGATATGAAAGATGTTATGATGAAAAAATGAAGTTATGTATATGATTATTCTTATATGAAATGTTGCATTATATCATATGATGAATTCTACGTATGGTGTAGAACTTGACTATGCCCAATCCGGAGGGGGGGCATCTAAGCGCCAGGATAACCTAGTGATAGGGAGGCATCATCACTAACCTAGAGGGGGGTTAGTACTCATCAACCTAGATGAGGGTTAGTACTCATCCACCTAAGTGATGGAGCGGCATCATCACTAACCTAGATGGGAGTTAGTACTCATCAACCCAGATGACGGTTAGTACTCAGCCACATTGGTGATGGAGCGGTATTATCACCAACCTAGATGAGTGTTAGTACTCATCTACCTAATTGATGGGCGGCATCATCACTAACCTACCAAAGGGTTGTACATTTGGAAATCTAGCTTGGTCTCTTCTTCACATATGATATCCTATACAAGCATGAGTTACTTAAGCATTGATCATACATGGCATATTGTATATTATGTTTATTACTTAATATCGTGCATTTTGACTATGATACCTAATTCTTGTTGCATTTCATCCAACATACATAGTACATTCAAAGGTACTAACACATACTCTTGTCTAAATGATATCACTATGTGGGAACCGGTGCTCAAGTTGATCGTCCTCCCCCTCCACGTGGCTAGTTGGTACTATTCCAAGTTTGTTGGTGAGTCCTCCATTTCAGGGAACTTAGTCTATGTTAGTATTTTCTATGTATTGAGACTATATCTTAAGTTCCATTGACAATGAGGGTGAGCTTGGTAGCTTTGTCTTGGCCTCTGCTCTATCTATATATTTAGAGGTGTTTTTTGGACGAGTTGTGTATTTATGATATGAGCTATGTCTCCTTGTCCTTGATGTTGATGTTTTGACAAGCTATCCCTCAGCACCTTCTTCCTTTTACGTACTTTATGCCTTTTATATGCTTCCGCGACCAAGGATGTGTAATGACAAGTTAAGAGGCTTGGTTGGGGTTCCTTCAGGCTAATTTTGTGTTACTCAAGCCGACATTCTTGCTTCCGCTTCATCCACTAGCACTCGCGTGGAGGCTTCCCTCTAAGGCGGGAATGCTCCCCTAGTGTCGTGTCTGGGCCCTAGGCTTGGGACATGAAAATCTTGGTATCATAGCACTAGGTTGATAGATCCTCGGAGTCCAATACACCGCGTCGATTAGAGTCCTATTCATTGTTGTGAAGCGTGCCATGACTATGAATAGGATACTATGAGATGTTTTAGGAAATGTTTGCCTTCTTCATGTTCTAAGTCATTCTATAGCTTTGTGGTATGATTTTACCTCCTAATTATTGTTCTTTGCTATGCTAGATCATTCCTAACACTCGAGAAAGGAGGGCCCAAACTCTCGAGGAGCAACCTACCAATGGTGAGCTATGGGATGCTCTCACTATGCTTACCCATGTTGTGGACAATAAAGTCAACCAAGGGGCCCAAGCCCCTTATGCTACTACCCCGGGAGCTAGGATAAGAGACTTAATAAGGATAAATCCTCCAATTTTCTATAGGTCAAAGTGGACAAAGACCCACAAGAGTTCAATGATGAGGTCTACAAAATCTTGAATATCATGGGTGTTGGGATGAATGAAAAGGTGCAGTTGGTGGCATATCAACTAAAGGGGGTAGCCCAAATTTGGTATGATCAATGGAAGGGGGAAAAGGAAAATGGTTATGTGATACTTTAGAAGAGTTTAAATTGGCTTTCCTCAATTTGTTTTTCCCTCTTGAGCTTAGGGAAGCAAAATTGGTGGAGTTTATGAACTTAAAACAAGGTGCTATGAGTGTTAGGGAGTATGCCCTCAAGTTTAATCAACTCTATATTTGGTGGCCAATCCTAGATCTAGGATGAATAAGTTTGTGATAGGGGTCTCCAATTTGGTGAGTGAAGAATGTCGGTCCGCGTTGCTAATTGGTCGCATGGACTTGTCTCGGTTGATGACATATGCTGAATAAATGGAGGAGAAGAAATTACGGAAGAGAAGAGATCATGAGGCCAAGAGGGCTCATTTTGAGCGTCAGTTCCAAAAGGGTGGCCGGTCTCATCGTGGCCAAGGGTCTTCTCATGATTTTAAGATGGACTTGGCTAGTGATTTCCCAAGGGCCCGAGAGGTTAAAGGTGTGGCTCCGAATGTTGCGTGTCCAAACTGTAGTAAGGGTCACAGTGGCCCATGGTTGAGGGGCACTAACACTTGATTTAGTTGTGGGGAGATGGGTTACAAAAAGTTTTATTGCCCTCGGTACGCAACAAGGGTAAAGGTGGTGAAGTTGATAGAGGGGGTTCTCTAAGACGTAATCATTTCTATGTTGTCCAAGGGAGGCAAGAAGTGCTCGAAGTTACTACCGGTAAGTTGACGTTTCCTTAGCTTTAATGTATGTGCATTGTAGGGGACAGTGTGCCATTGTTTCTCTCTTTATTCTTTTTGGTTGCTAGAAAGTCCATAAGTGTTGATCCATGTTCATCTTGCATTAGCTTTTGCCTTGAGACTTGTTAGAGTTGGTGTGGTGGTTTGTGGTGTTATACTTGGGATGGAATAGTTGCATGCATGTTGTGTCTTCGTGGAGATTGGTTGATGTATGCATTGGATATGTGTATGGGTCTCTAGAATAGGGTCTTAAAGCCCTACCTTTATATGTTTGTGGTGGTCTCTAGTAATGATGTATTGAATTGTGTAGAGCTTGTGAATTATTTGGGTAGTGTTGCGATTCTTGGAGGATGAGAGGTTGTTTACTAAAATATGATAAGTGTGCTTTGTGAATAACAAGTAGGTGCTCAGAATTTTTAAGCATTATGATATGAGTGTGCTTTAGATTTTTTTCGGTAAGGCTAGCATTGTGATTGGTGCTCTAAGCAGGTTGACTATGGGTAGCTTAGCATATGTGGATAATGGTGGTAAAGAGGAGACTAGTTTGGTCCATCGGTTGGCTAGGTTGAAAGTAGGATGAGGGAAGTTGGGAATGATAGTATAGTGTCCTTGGTGATTCCGAATCTTTATGGGTTAAGAGGTCTAGATTAGGCAAGGCCTTGATTCCACCTTGTTAGAGTTGGAAGTTTTGGGTGAGAAAATGATAGAGTGGAGGTCATCTCCTATGGGGGAGATGGTGGTTGTGGTACCAAGTGGACTAGGTGTGTTTAAGGTTGACAATTTAGTTGAGGATTGTGAGTCCTTATAGAGTGTAGAGGGAGGTTGGTAAGGTTGCATAAGTTTATGATTGCCTATGGATGTACATATGGTTCGTTCGGTTCTTCATGCTTCTAGGCGGATGGGATGTGTTGGTGACTTTAATGTTGTAGCACTCCTTGGAATTGTGGGTGATGTGTAGGACAAGTTGGCTTAAAGGAAGGTTCCGGTGGAGGTGTTGGATGGGTGACTGGAAAAGTTGGTTAATGAGGGTATGGTGTTTGTCAACGCCCCTTTAGAAGAGTCTTCCATTCGTTTGTGTTTCTCGGGGAGCTGGTGCAGGCATAAAGAAGCAATATTCATATGTCTTTCATTCTATTCAAGCTTACGATGACATGTCAAGTATTTTTTATAATTCTGAGTCTCAAGTTTTGGCCCTTATGTCATTGCATGCATTCTTGTTCCTCTTAATAACATTATGAGAATTTTGATGTACATGTTGAAATTTCCTTTCAAATTATGTTTATCTGCATTGTTGCATTCATGTTTGGGCTAAAGTCTTCATGACTACTTTCTTTGTGTACGTTTCTTTGACATTCGGGGACAAATGTTTCCAATGGGGAGATATTGTGACACCCCGTAACTTTATGCTCTTGTATATCCATGTTTCAATCCTCATTTGGTTCGGTTGGGGGTGTACTAGATTCATGGGAGACTCCTAGTACCTAAAGTAGTTCAAGACAACTCCAAGTTGATTTTTGGGTGTTGTTTCATACAAGGGTCAACTTTAAACTAGCATAAGTCTTAGTCCATTTTGAAATGGTTTGCCAACAACATTTTTAATGAAAGCCCTATGAGTTAGCTTCGCAACACACTTGGTTTCACCTCATTCCGAGGTTGGATGAAGGAGTTATGATCGTTTTTGTGAGGCCCTCCCGTGCAGTGTTGTCACACGGACTGTTTGATGGCCAGTGTGGCCTTTGACGGGCCATTTGGGGTAGCTGGGGTTGGAAAAGTCAATTTTTGGCACTAAGGAAGGTGGCACGGATAATGGTGCGGGTCGTGTGACTCACCATTGACTGTGGGAATGGCCATAAGGTGTGCTAAAGGGAGCTTGTTGAAAATTAAGGAAAATATGGCGAAGGATGGAGCCACGGGCACTGTTGAGGGGCCGTGTGGAGTGGGACAGCCCCTGGCACTTAAACGTGTGGTATCTTGCAACATTCTTTTTGTCTAAGTGAGGTGGGTCGACTAGTTCATAGTTTGTGTAATGCCACACGGTCCGTGTAACGCCACACGGCCCGTGAAGCGGTCCGTTAAAGTGATGAACGTCAATTATTCCAAGTTTCCCAACTTCCATTTTTTTGCGCTAAGGCACTTCACACAGGCCCTCACACGACTCGTGGAGTGATACATGGCTAGTAAAGTCTCCAGTGAGATGGATCTTTGCCAATTTTTCCATTCGTTCACTTATGGCGTCTGCATAAATTTTAATTACTCCAATGCCCTTTTTAGACTTCCAATGGTATCTTAACCTTCCTAAAATACCTAAACAGTATTTCCAAAAGGATCAAAATCATCACTCTCATCTCAAATATACTTTCAATTCTCTCAAAAGCCTCCATCAAGCCCCAATTTAATTTCAAGGAAACCCAAGAACAAGATTGGATTCAAAGATTATTTCCGATCCTCCATTCTTCCCAATCTCAACTCCAAGCAACTCTAGACCTAAGGTATGTGGTTTTCTTTCATGGGTTCCACTCTGTCATGATACCCAAGCTTCCTTTTTCCTGAATTGCATGATTTGAAGTTGAGTTTACAAATGAGTTTACTAGTATGAACATGTTTATGAACTGTGTTAAAGCTATATAAAGTTGTGATTATTTTTCTCTGTTGTGAGCTATATATATTGAATCTACTGTAAGTTTTGATGAGGGTTTTTGATGTGAATATCTTGGGGCTGTTTCAAGGTGTTGAGTTATGGTTTTACAATAGATTTTGTCACATGATTTTCATTTCCAAATTGCATGGTATTTTACCCCCACTACGCACCCCTAAAGTATTTTGATAAAATGTCCGGTTATGGTTTGTTAAGGAATTGAATGTCCTAAGCATGAGATATGATATGAATGATGTTATAATGAGCTTACTATATGATTATTCCTATGTGAAGTGTTGCATTAGAACATATGATGGATCCTATGTATAGTGTAGAACTCGACCATGCCTAATCTGAGGGGAGGCTCTAAGTGCCCTGATAAACTAGTGATGGATTTGTACTTCTCCACCTAGTGATAGCGCGGCATCATCACTAACCTAGATGGGCGTTAATACTCGTCAACCTAGATGAGGGTTAGTACTCATCCACCTAAGTGATGGGGCGGCATTATAACTAACCTAGATGGGGGTTAGTACTCATCAACCTAGACGAGCGTTAGTACTCATCCAGCTTGGTGATAGGGCAACATTATCACCAACCTAGATGAGGATTAGTACTCATCCTCCTAAGTGATGGGGCAACATCATAACTAACTTACCAAAGGGTTGTACATTTAGAAATCTAACTTTGTCTCTTCTTCACATGTGATATCCTATACATGCATGAGTTACTTAAGCATGTTTTACTCAAGCATTGATAATACATGGCATATTATATATTATGTCTATTGCTTAATACCATACATTTTGACTATGATACCTAATTTTTACTGCATTACATCTTACATAGTACATTCAAAGGTACTAACGCATACTCTTGTCTACATGATATCACTATGTAGGAACCAGTGCTCAAGTTGATCATCCTCCTCCTCCACGTGGCTAGTTGGTACTATTCCAAGTTTGTTGGTGAGTCCTCCATTTCAGGGAACTTAGTCTGCGTTGCTATTTTCTATGTATTGATACACTATCTTAAGTTCTATTGACTAGGAGGGTGTTCCTGGTAGTTTTGTCTTGTCCCCCGCTCTATCTATGTATTTAGAGGTATTTTTTGGACGAGTTGTGTATTTATGATATGAGTTATGACTCCTTGTCCTTGATGTTGATGTTTTGACAAGCTATCCCTCAGCCACTTATTCCTTTTACTTACTTTATGCCTTTTATATGCTTCCACGACCAAGGATGTGTAATGACAAGTTAAGAGGCTTGATTGGGGTTCCTGCGGGCTAATTTTTTGTTATTCAAGCTGACATTCTCGCTTTTGCTTCGTCCACTACTGCTCGCGTGGAGTCTTCCCTCCAAGGCGGGACTGCTCCCCTAGTGTCACGTCTAGGCCCTAGGCTTGGGACATGAAAAAATTGGTATCATAGCACTAGATTGATAGATCCTCAGAGTCCAATACACCGTGTCGATTAGAGTCCTATTCATGGTTGTGAAGTGCGCCATGACTATGAATAGGATGCTATGAGATGTTTTAGGTAATATTTGTCTTCTTCATGTTCTAAGTCATGCTATAGCTTTGTGGTAGGTTTTTCCCCCCTAATGATTAGTCTTTGCTATGCTAGATCATGCCTAACACTCGAGAAAGGAAGGCCCAAACTCTCGAGGAGCAACCTACCAATGGTGAGCTTTAGGATGCTCTCACTATACTTGCCCAAGTTGTGGCCAATCAAGTAAATAAAGGGGCCCATGCCCCTTATGCTACTACCCCGAGAGCTAGGGTAAGAAACTTAATGAGGATAAATTCTCCGATTTTCTATGGGTCAAAGTGGACAAAGACCCACAAGAGTTCATTGATGAGGTCTACAAAATCTTGAATATCATGGATGTTGGGATGAATGAAAAGGCAGAGTTGGTGGCATACCAACTCAAGGGCGTAGCCCAAATTTGGTATGATTAATGGAAAAGGGAGAAGGAAAATGGTTATGTGATACTTTGGAAGAGTTCAAATCAACTTTCCTCAATCGGTTTTCCCTCTTGAGCTTAGGGAAACAATGTTGGTGGAGTTTATGAACTTGAAATAAGGTGCTCTGAGTGTTAGGGAGTATGCCCTCAAGTTTAATCAACTTTCAAAGTATGCTCCATATTTGGTGGCCGATCTTAGATCTAGGATGAATAAGTTTGTGATAGGGGTCTCCAATTTGATGAGTGAAGAATGTTGGTCGGTGTTGCTAATTGGTGACATAGACTTGTCTCGGTTGATACATATGCTGAAAAATGGAGGAGGAGAAATTGTGGAAGAGAAGAGATCATGAGGCCAAGAGGGCTCGATTTGAGCATCAGTTCCAAAAGTGTGGCTGGTCTCATCATGGCCAAGAGTCTTCTCATGATTCTAAGGTGGGCTTTCCTAGTGATTTCCCAAGGGCTCGATATGTTGAAGGTGTGGCTCCGAATGTTAGGTGTCCAAAGTGTAGTAAGTGTCATAGTGGCCCATGCTTGAGGGGCAAGAACACTTGTTTTAGTTGTGGGGAGATGGGTTACAAAAAGTTTGAATGCCCTCGGTACCGCAACAAGGGTAAAGGTGGTGAAGTTGATAGAGGGGTTTCTCTAAGACGTAATCATTTCTATGTTGTTCAAGGGACGCAAGAAGTGCTCGATGTTACTACCGGTAAGTTGACGTTTCCTTGGCTTTAACGTATGTGCATTGTTGGGGACAATGTGCCATTGTTTCTCTCTTTATTCTTTTGGGTTGCTAGAAAGTCCATAAGTGTTGATCCATGTTCATCTTGCATTAGCTTTTGCCTTGAGACTTGTTAGAGTTGGTGTGGTGGTTTGTGGTGTTATACTTGGGATGGAATAGTTGCATGCATGTTGTGCTTCATGGAGATTGGTTTATGTATGCATTGGATATGTGTATGGGTCTCTAGAATAGGGTCTTAAAACCTTACTTTTATATGTTTGTGGTGGTCTCTAGTAATGATGTATTGAATTGTGTAGAGCTTGTGAATTATTTGGGTAGTGTTGCAAGTCTTGGAGGATGAGAGGTTGTTTATTAAAGGATGATAAGTGTGCTTTGTGAATAACAAGTAGGTGGTCAGAATTCATTAAGCATTATGATATGAGTGTGCTTTAGATTTTTTTCGGTAAGGCTAGCATTGTGATTGGTGCTCTAAGCAGGTTG
>JAABOM020046197.1:0-16096 GCA_011800125.2 Solanum clarkiae | reverse complement strand
AACTTATTCTGGGATAACTTACTCCCAATCAAACGATCCTTGAGAATAACATTTACCTATCAAATACTAAAAAAATATCCAAATCAAATGACCCTTTAGTGATGAGATAAGTTATTTCATATGCATGATATTATCCCGAGATAACTTATTCTGGGATAACTTACTCCCAATCAAACGATCCTTGAGAATAACATTTACCTATCAAATACTAAAAAAATAAATAAAAAAAACACATTTATAAAAAATTATTTTTCATGAAAAACATAATTTTTTTTCACCAAACACATCCAAAAACCCAAAACCCCTCTCTTCTTCCTTTCTTCTTCTGCTTCCTCTCCGTCCCGTTCTCAGTTAGCCGACAAATTTCACGCTCAACAATATATACATATCATTTTCACCCATTAATTTATTCTCTTTCTATATATAATAATATATGTCAGATGCTTTCCCATAAAAATTATTACACCAATTAGAAAATTCAAAAAAAGAATACAAAAAGCTTCCGAGCCGTTACCGTACACCTTTTATCTTTCCCAGATATCAGTCAAGCATTCACATTTGAGGGATTTCTGTTGATTTAGCTGAACTTTTAGCTTCAATTCCAACTGAACTGTGTATATTTATGTACAGTGTAAGTGTACAAGGTTGAAATTGGGGTTTGATTGCAAATGGGGAACTGTTGTAGATCTCCGGCAGCTGTAGCTAGAGAAGATGTGAAGTCGTCGAATTACTCCAGTAATGATTACGGGAGGAAAGACAAGTCCGGCAACAAGCAGAATCAGAAGCAGAAGCAGATCAGTGTGTTAACTGATAAGAAAAAGGAGAATGTTGAGGAGAAGTATATAATTGATAGAGAGTTAGGAAGGGGTGAATTTGGAGTGACTTACCTTTGTATAGATCGTAGCAATAGGGATTTATTAGCTTGCAAGTCGATTTCGAAGAGGAAGCTGAGGACAGCTGTGGATGTGGAGGATGTAAGGAGAGAAGTGGCGATTATGAAGCATTTGCCTCGGGATTCGAGTATTGTGAGTTTGAAGGAGGCGTGTGAGGATGACAATGCGGTGCATTTGGTTATGGAGTTATGTGAGGGTGGAGAGCTGTTTGATAGGATCGTGGCTCGGGGGCATTATACAGAACGAGCTGCTGTTGCTGTTACGAGGACAATTATGGAGGTGGTGCAGCTGTGCCATAAGCATGGGGTGATCCATAGAGACTTGAAGCCGGAGAACTTCTTGTATGCAAATAAGAAGGAGAACTCACCTTTGAAAGCTATCGATTTTGGCTTGTCAATTTTCTTCAAGCCAGGTGAGTAGGATACTTCAATTGGTGTGAAATTACAAAATTCTGTTGTGTGAATTGTCATACCTGTTGTTGGTAACTGGGTGAACCTTTTGTTCTAGGTTTTATTTTCTAATGTTATGTCAACTAGTATGACCTAGAAAGTATTATTGATCTGATCTGTGGTGCGAAGAAGAACTCTCAGGATTCAATTCCTTGTTGATACTTTCTCCGGGAAGTTGCTTTTTGAAAAGTGAGGATGGAAAAGAGAATGCATTATTTTAAGCAATGAGACAGTATCGTGAAAATGAAAAAGGATTGTTGGTTAACTTGACCAAATGTTATTGCAATACGATGCTTGCAGCTGACAATTTTGGCTGCGTGAGTTAGGAGGTCTGGCATATGATGGTCACATTTGGTGTCTTCTATGTCTTTGATGAATGATGTGCTAACTCAGAGACTCATGGTTAATGGAATAGGTTATAAAACTGAAATCCTAGCAAAGAATTAGTATAATTTTTCATGGGAATGTTGATGAGGTTGTCTATTGAGTATTGATGCTATGTGCTAAAGTGCAAATGATTTCAGCTATTGTGCGAGGGAAATGTGTGTATTTTTTTGTAAGCATAGATAGTTCTATGTGACTTTAGTCGTTGTTATTTTATTTAGAACCTAGTGTAACCAGTAATCATCCATACAAACTTGTAAGAAGAAATTCTGTATAAACTTGTATTCTGTCTATCCCGTTTTATTTTGTTATTTTATATTTGGTAGGGCTTCTGGTCCATTGTATGTGGTACACTTTCCTTTGTAGTCTATTAAAAAATGAATGGCACCTCTCTCTTTTGGGAACTATTTAAACTTGGCAACCATGACTTGTTGGGACCTTCACCCCCACTCATATAAGAAAAAAAGACATGTGGAACTTTCACCACCACTAATTCAAAGGAATACTTTTGTAGTTTTGTTACTTTACATATATTTGGTTAAGCCTTTCTAGTTTCTTAAACTTCATGCCCAATCAAATATCTCGGTAGATATACCACCCATGGAACTTAAAGAATCTAAAGGAGCACGAGTCATATATTCCGTGTCTTTTCGTGTGATAAATTCAGACGGCAGGAGTAGTTGTTTAATGTCTATTAATCAGTTGATGTTATGAACAAAAACCTTCTCCATTTACACTCTGATGTGAACAAGCTAACTAATGAACAGCTTAGCAGGGAAAGAATGCTAAATTAGTGTCTGCATAATGGGAATCTAAGAATGAATGAAGGTATAGTATGCTTTGTTGGAATGGATACTTTTAGCAATCAAATGAAGGATAGTTGCTTGGACTTGGTTATCACGAAGATAGAGGGTTGTGCTTCTTCAATTTAAATGAGGCTCTTTAGATACTTGAGATTGATTGTATCACGTTAGAAGATTTGGGCTTGCAGTGAGATGAAACATTGGGCTTAGAAATGCTTGACATTAGCTATATCAAAGAACTGTGTAGACTCAATGTACCTTGTTTAATTGATTCCCTGCTTGATGCAAGGGACATGCAGATGAAACATTGGGCTTGCAGGGGCACTTCATATTGTGCATTATAATTTGAAGCTCTGTGATTTCTCTTATTCAATTTGTGTTGATAGGTTGTGTTAGTTGCAAAAAAAAGCTTAGAAAATACTTCACAAGAAAGTCTCTTAATCTCCAACTTGCGAGAAATGCTTGACATAAGCTATATCAAAGAATTGTGTACACTCAGCGTACCTTGTTTAATTGATTGTCTGCTTGATGCAAGGGACATATAGATGAATTAAGTCTTGCCAACTTCAGTAGAAATTTTCTTAATCTCTAACTTATGAGAAATGCTTAGAATCGTGTACGCTCAATGTACCTTGTTTAATTGATTGTCTGCTTGATGCAAGGGACATGCAGATGAATCGAAGTCTTGCCAACTTGCTGCTATTAATTCGTTTTTAATAAGAAATGAGCCTTGGGCCTAAGTCAACTTCAAAGGCAAACTCAATTGGTGAGGAGTACGCAAGACCATATGAGGAGACAATCACCTTTTTCCTGCACCAATGTGCAACACTTAACACTCCTCTGCACTCCCAAGACTCTAAATCTAGAATGTGGACAACATAACACGAAGCCCAACATTGGGTATGCCAAGTATAGGAATAGGTCTAGATATGATACCATTAAAAGTAAGGACCTTGGCCTAAAAGTAAGCTAGCTCAAGAGGTGAGGATGGACTAAAACCATATAAGTAGACAACAACTCATTCACTGTATGGGACTCGTACCACTTTCTAGCAACTTATAGTTTTACTGGCTATTTAATTTTTGTACCATCATATATGATGATATGGGAAGCTTATACTGCCTAGTGCCTCCAAAGTCATTATAAAAGCCTAAACTGCAGTGTCTCTAACCAAATTATTATAAACATACTATTGTCTAGGTGCATGATAGGGAACCTCTTGTTTTATATTAAAAAAAATGATTGGAAGAATCTTGTTTGCTTTGGTTTTACTCGTGGAAGCTCTGAATAATGCAAAGAAGTTATTGACGCGTATGACTAACTTTATAATGTGGTTGCATCTCATGTTAGTGCAATCACCCCGTAATTGAGAGAATTAAATTTTACTAAAACAGTTTCATTAGCTCCTGAGGTGGTCAAAACAGCCTCTCTACCTCCCTGAGGTAGTGAGTCAGGTCTGCTTATACTCTAACTCCCCTGATCCCATTTAGTGGGATTTCACTGGTTTTTTGTTGTTCTTGTACCTTCACACCTTCATTTGAATTTTGACATTCTTCTGAAGCTTGGTTATTCTGGAGAATCCTCGTCCAATGCATTGAACAACAATTTTCTGTGATGGGGCAAACCATAAAGACCTTGAAAATTTGTTAGGTTCTAATACTTTAAAGTACACAAACAAATATTTAAAATATCAGTTTGCACGCCAATTTTGGCTACAAATTAGTAAAATATTACTTGGATGTCATAATCAGGGTACAACATATACTGGAAGTTCTTTAGGGTCTAAGGAGAGCCCTAGGGCCAAGTCAAGTTAGAACTACATGACAAATTAAATTTTCATACAAGCGTGCATAAGGCTAAATTCCAAGCAATCACTATCCTAATATATCGAGTTATGCTTGGGGCAATATATCAAAAAGCTCTTTGTGTTTAGTATCCAACATCACAAACCGTGCATTAGTTGGGCATTCCTAAACAAAATCATGACCGCTATATTAAGATGTTCTCATCAAGGTTCAAACTGCACAACATGAAACACCAGCAATTGGGCCTATATTAATGCAGTTTTAGGCAACATCATTCTAGTGAAATTTTGAGTTAGGGTTTGGAGCTATAGTTGGAGGTCTAGCTTGAAACATTTTCCCAAGCTCAATCTCAGGAACCTGGTAGACAAAGTCCCAAGCTCAATCTCCACCTTTAGCTCCAAACCCCAACTAAAAATTTCTACAAAAGATGATGTTGTCCGAAACTGCAATTATATAGGCCTAGTTGCTTGCATGAATTGTACCTCACGCTTTGCAGTTTGTACCTTAATGAATACATTCCAATGAAATGGCCATAACTTTTTGTTGGAATGTCTCAATGAAGAATGATTTGCGGTGTTGGATTATGTTGATATATTATCTAGAGCCTAACTCATTATATATTGTATATTGGAAGTAGTGATAATTTGAAGTCAGGCCTTATCCGTGTTCATGTGAAAGTTTAGTGCTTTGTGTAGTTTCCAACTTGACTTGGCTTTGTGGCTCTCCTTAGAACCTAAATTACTTCCAATATACATTGTACACTTATTATCATGTCCAAGTATTATTGTACCAGTCTGTAGACTCACTTGACACACAAAATGATATTTTAAATATTCGTTAGCTCTCTTCAAAGTCTTTGTGGGAGTTTAGACATAAAAATTGTGAAAACTTTAAAAAAGTATTTATTTTCAAGTTGAAAATTATATTTGTACATGAAAGCAAATTGGAGTTGTTTTTGAATTGTGAAATCAAATTCTTGGGTTTTTTCGAATTCTAGTGTTCAAGTTGAATTCCCAAAAATTGTAACAATTTTATGTCCAAACAATTCCCCAGAATAGATTACCGGAAAAAAGTGAAAACTATCCATGGCCAAACGAGCGCTTTGAACCAAGTTTTTTTTTTTTTTTTGATGAAGAAGAACCTAAGAAAATTTTAAAGGTCGCTGCACAAACATTTGCAAAAATTAAGAAGTGAGAAATGTTATTGTTCTTTATTCTCGTCTAGTTCTGTTCTCTGATTATGGTTGAACCACTACAAATAAATGACCTATAGGATGTGATCGAGCAATTGGTAATGACGTGATTTGCCATATAATGAGCCCCGTGCTTGCACAATTGGCGATGCATGAATTGCCATATTCTATTCCCTATGCATCGTGGACACCTATACATGGGATACATGCAAGTATTGATGAAGAAACTTACTTGGTGGGTGTGTTGCGGGGTGGGGGTGGGGAGGATAAGATCGCAGACAGGATTCCAGCTTGCAAATAACATAATCCTTTTGGAAGATAGTAGTTTGTCGCGTCTCTTAAGTGAGTAGTTTTCTAAAAGATTCTAGTTTCTTTTTTTAGCTTGTTTATCTTTATGATATTCTCTTTATTTCATATTTTGTTTTCTTAATATTCGAGTAGTAAGGGTCTAAATTACTAACTAAATTTTAGGATGAAGTTTTTTTTCTCTCCCTCAAAATACAGAAGGTTTGAGGACATCTTTCCTATTAGTTCGCTGTGTGGCTTAGGCCTTCATATTTCTTGAAGGAATTTAGTGTCTCCTTGTGTAAAACATCCTCTAACATACTTTCTTAGGGCCCACTTGGACATGAATGTTTTTCCTTTTTTTCGAAAGTTATTTTCAAAACAAGATTTGGTTACACATTAGAATGATTTTTTTCTAGTGAAATGCATGTCCAAACACAACTTCAATTTCCAGCTATAATTTTTCAATTTGAACTTAAAATACTACTTTGTTTTTTCAAATATTACTCAGCTGATGTTCAAAAGCCTACTTAGTTTTCTCCTAAAGCTAATCTAACTTTGATATTACGTCGATATTAAGTTGCTTCTCTTTCTCTGTTGATTAAAATGACTAGTGTGGTTGTACCCATAGTTTGGTTCCATAGTTGTGTTGTTTTTTCTACTGAAACTATGAATATTGTAGGCATTTTTCATCTAACATTTTGGTTAAGTTATTTCTTTAACACACGAATCATGTTTAATCTTGAAAGTTCTGTTGTTTTTAGGTGAAAAATTTTCTGAAATAGTAGGAAGCCCTTATTATATGGCTCCAGAGGTGCTTAAGCGGAACTATGGACCAGAAATAGATATTTGGAGTGCAGGAGTCATTTTATATATTTTGTTATGTGGGGTTCCGCCATTTTGGGCCGGTAAATTCACTTCCTATAACTAATCATTTCATCTATACGTTCTTAAATACCTTCTTTCTCATTTAATTTAAGGCACTCCTTTGTTACAGAATCTGAACAAGGAGTTGCACAGGCTATCTTACGAGGGGCAATAGATTTCAAGCGAGAGCCGTGGCCAAGTATTTCAGAGAGTGCTAAGAATCTTGTACGTCAAATGCTGGAGCCAGATCCAAAGCTACGACTGACTGCAAAACAAGTACTTGGTAAATTCTTACACATTCTGTTTAAGCTCAAAGTGCTTGTCATGATCTTTTAGAAAACTATTGCCTCAACACAGGACACAACCTTCTATTCATGCTCTGAACTGTTCAGACAACATGCATGCACTTTAAATATTATCTGGGTACCTCCATATCAAAGCTTAAAGGTGATTTTCTTGTATCTTCTGTAATGAACATTCTATCTTGTAGAACATCCTTGGCTTCAAAATGCTAAGAAGGCTCCAAATGTTCCTCTTGGAGATATGGTCAAGTCAAGACTTAAGCAGTTTGCGTTGATGAATAGGTTCAAGAGGAAAGCTCTGAGGGTTAGTTTAATACGCATACAATATTTTTGAACTAAACATTTGTGCTTGTAGGAACACTAAAAGGTGCACTATTGAATGCAGGTCATTGCTGATTTCTTGTCCAATGAAGAAGTTGAAGACCTTAAAGAAATGTTTAACAAGATAGATACTGATAATGATGGTATAGTTTCTGTCGAAGAACTAAAAGCTGGACTTCAAAAAGTCAATTCACAGCTGTCTGATTCTGAAATCATGATGCTTATTGAAGCTGTGAGTACACCTGCCTGTTCTTTGATGAAAAACCATATGAGTTTTACTGCCCCAGTTTTTTCCTAGATTAACAAAATACTTGAGCGCGCTTATGATGTTGATAGGCAGATAATATCTGCAATTTTAATCATCTCACATGTGAATGTTATAAACCCTTCACAATGTGTATGTTGCCTCTTGAACTAGAATACTTGTTTTAAGACTTTAATCTGTTTGCCAACCTTTTCTAGGATAAAGAAGTGGAAAAGAATTAGTACTGTGTTACCTTATCTATAGTTTGGGAGTTTAACTCGTAAATGAACAGAAGTTGACTTATGTCACTAGAGTAATGGATGACCATCTCTTTCCTGTCTCTGAATTAGTTGATTCCCCCACATGGATTTCCAAATTGGCATTGCTTGAATATAAAGATCGACAAAATAGATTCTACTTTGATGTATGCCTCAGTTAAATGTGCAAGGTTTTAGTATTTATTTACTGGTGAAGATAATTATGCTGTCCTCTTATAGTTTATTGCTGGCGTTATAATTGAAATGCAGTTAAATGTGGACATACTACATATAAAACAAGTTTTGCCTTATCCTTTATCCCTTTGATAGAATAAGTGAAAAGAAACAATGGAGAATGTTTAGCAAACTGATAAAAGAAAATTAAGCGGCAATGCGACCGATGTTAATAAGGTAGGTTCATTGCTGGCGTTATAATTGAAATGCAGTTAAATGTGGACATACTACATATAAAACAAGTTTTGCCTTATCCTTTGTCCCTTTGATAGAATAAGTGAAAAGAAACAACGGAGAATGTTTAGCAAACTGATAAAAGAAAATTAAGCGGCAATGTGACCGATGTTAATAAGGTAGGTTCATTGCTGGCGCTATAATTGAAATGCAGTTAAATGTGGACATACTACATATAAAACAAGTTTGGCCTTATCCTTTATCCCTTTGAGAATAAGTGACAAGAAACAATGGAGAATATTTAGCAAACTGATAAAAGAAAATTAAGCGGCAATGCCACCGATGTTAATAAGGTAGGTTCATTTCTAACAGATTGACACTAATGGGAAAGGGACTCTGGACTATGGGGAATTTATTGCCATTTCACTCCATCTTCAAAGGATGGCAAATGATGAACATCTGCACAGAGCTTTCTCCTTCTTCGACAAGGATGGCAATGGTTTTATTGAACCAGATGAGCTTCGGGATGCATTGATGGAGGATGGATCAGATAACTGTACCACTGTTGCTAATGATATTTTCCAGGAAGTTGATACAGACAAGGTAAAAAGACCACCACACAAATCCTCTACAACTAAACATGAATACAGAGGAGGCATGATTTCCTTTTTATCTTCACATTTTTGCAGGATGGGCGCATCAGCTATGATGAATTTGCAGCCATGATGAAAACTGGGACAGATTGGAGAAAGGCTTCTCGACATTACTCAAGAGGGAGATTTAATAGTCTGAGTGTGAAACTAATGAAGGACGGATCACTTAACTTGGGTAATGAGTGAAGTTCAAGAGAGGCCGAACGAGTAAGTAGTACTGTATCCATTATTCAATATCTAGTTATTGTTTGTGGGGTTCGGTTTAAAATTGTTGGCCTGCCAGGATCAAGAAGAGGTGACTTCATCTGGTTAACCTCTTGAAAGTTAGTTTGAGGAAACCAAAATAGGTTAATGTTGCTGGTAACGCACAATGTATGATTCTTCCCCTCTTCTCTGGACAATTGTTCTTGTTCAAAAAAACCAAAAACTTGGCAGTAGAGCATAGTCTTTTGTAAAAGAAATACCGTATTGTAGTTTGTGTGCCCATCAAAAACTAGTAGTTGCTGTATGGACAGTTAGGCAGGTTCAATGCTCATTCTCTCAAGTGAAGCAGATCTGCTTCAGTATTATTTGTTACCAGAGTCCAGTAGTAATGTTCAAAGGGGTCGAAATAATATTTAAGGTCGAAATAATATTTAAGGAAGTAGATTTAATTCTTTATAAAAGAAATGTAAAAAAAAGAATAAGAGCCCGTTTGGCCTAGCCAGAAAAAAATAGTTTTTAAAAAGTACTTAAGAAACATTTTTTAAAGTGCTAAAATTTATTTGAAAAATAAGCAATTATATGTTTGGATAAAAGTGCTGAAGCAGGAAAAAAAGTTATTGATGTGTTTGACATATAAGTATTGTTAAGTATCTTTTTAATTGAAAATATCTGAAATACCCTTCAAACGGTTAACATTATAAAAATCAATTACTTTAAAATTTTTCTGTCTATAAAAATAAAATAAAGTAAAATAAATTTATATTTTAGTTCAATATCAATATAAACTTATTATTTAAGTAAATTTTATATATACAATTTAAGATGAAATTTTTGCAGTACCCAATTCTTTAAACAAGAAGAAAAGTTGGAGTAGTAATAATTTTGCAATAAAAACTAATGAAAAATAAAATAAATAGTGAAACTTACATCAATGACAACGGAGGAAGGGAACTCAAGCTTTGTCAAGAGAGAGCGCGACGAGAAGAGTGTTGGGTTGTGATTTGAATTGAAATGATGAGAAGGGAGAGTAGTTAGGGTTACTTTAGTTAAGGATATTTTTGAGAATATGAAAAAATATTCAGGGTAAAAAGGTAATTTTTTTGGTTAAACTATAACAACTTTTAAACTAAAAAATAAAAAGTTGGGATGTGCTGTTTTTAACTTTTAACTTATTTTAAGCAAATTTTAACTTTTCTTAAGCTGTTTTGAAAATTGTCAACACTTTTATAAGCTAAATAGAGTTTAAAAACAAGTTTGACCAGCTTTTAAATTAAGCCAAACGGGCTCTAAAAGTAAAACAAAAAGGTATATGATGAGCTAAGATAAATTGTAAACAAATCCCAATGCACATATAATTTATCACGGAAAAGAAAAATATATTTTTTCTTCACTAAATGTATCATGCAACATGGATAATTTATTGTCGATTTTATTTCACTTCCCGTCTAGTTTGTGTAAAGGTAAATCTTCTAACATGCTTTGTCATTTCAGGCAGAACTTCTGAATCTTTTATCAGTCAGCAATGTCAATGTTAGAAATTTCGTTAAAAGTGTTCATAAAGACAATCACAATATGTTTTATGATCAATTATAACTAAAATAACATTTATAATAAATCATAAAATCAGATCTTTCATGTTCAGCATGCAAGTAATGTTTATCTATATATTATAATTATTAGACTTTTATGAAATAAACGATGCATGAAAAATCAATACCTGCTTTGGCCTATTGCAATTTTGACTTAAAAATGCTACTACTCTCTCTATATTTTTTTTTTAAAAAAAATTATTTGTGTGTGTGTGTTTTTTTTTAAAGGTTAACCAGATGTGCATAGATAACTTAATTGTCAAACACAGTGTCTTGGCTTCTACTGTTGCCATATTGAAGCTTAGCTGAGTCATATCCTGATCCGCATAGGATAAAATATTTTTGCAAACCTTAGCATACATAGCAATGTCCAGAATAGTCATCATTAAATTGTTTTTCTACAAACGATGCGGGAGTTACAAAAAACTTAGTGTTACCAAGATCCTGTTGCTTTGCACCTTCTTTAGCTAGGACATCAGCGACTTGATTTACCTCCCTATACATGTGCCGCAGCACCACTTGGTCCAGTGCATCCATTAAGTACCTGCATGGACAAATAATATAATCATACTTGAGGTTACCATTTCTAAACATGTGGAGAATTGCTTGTGAGTCCGTGTCAATTTTCAGTGGCGAGAGCTTGTGGTTCCATGCTACTTGAAACTTTACAGAGAAAGTGATAGGAATTAATAGTCTTCATCATCATCCCTTGAAATTTTGAAAAAAAAAAAAAATCTCTCTAACAAAAATGATACCATATATGCTACCTAGACAAAAAGCGCCACATGATCAGTTCATATGGAAGTCCATTTAGGGTATTAGGCTCGAGACTAGCCGTTTTATGTCAAAAGGGACTATAATTTCACTTGCAAATGTCTTGAAAAGTTGATCTTTGAATGATGATAATGATTCATCCTCGTTATAATCGTTATCTCCTCCTTGAATTAGTTTCTCGAGTTCAATAGGATCCAACTATATAAATTTTTGGAACCTACGAAGCTTGTATAAAAGTTATTGTGCTCATGTTAACAATGTGACACAATCAACATAAGTTAAAATTCAATTGCAACTATAAACAAATCTTTTTTTTTAATGTAGTAAAAATCTGGACTACTCAAAATTTGACAAAAATTGAATTGAAGATGGATTAAGTTTGATTTTTAATGGAATAGGAATATTTTAAGTAATAATTTTAAAATTTTAAAGGAGGGATATTTTTAGCCAAAAACTAACAAAGGACATTTTTGCTCCATTTTTAATAGTTAAGGGGTATTTTTGACCCTTTTTTCATTTTCGTTAGAAAAAAAGAGGTATTTTTGAGCCAAAACAGAATTTTATTTTTGAGACAAAAACTAAAGGAAGGGTATATTTGCTCCATTTCAAATAATTTGAGTGTATTTTTTATCCTTTCCCTTAAATATATAAAGATAT
Organism: Solanum clarkiae; assembly: GCA_011800125.2. Taxonomy (NCBI): domain Eukaryota; kingdom Viridiplantae; phylum Streptophyta; class Magnoliopsida; order Solanales; family Solanaceae; genus Solanum; species Solanum clarkiae. The sequence continues at coordinate 4,009 of JAABOM020046197.1, read as the reverse complement.
AAATATAATTAAGTAATTTAAAAGCTTAATCCTCCGACCAACCTGTATATAATAACAACATTATGTTCAGTTTAAAAAAATATATACATAAGCCTTTATAATATATACACAGATAATCTTACCACTATCACAACAAGTCCAATATACAAAACCTTTTTACTACACCAATTACCTCTCAATGATTCTTTTCTTTTTCTTGTTATAAACGATGCATGATAAATCAATACATGCTTAAGAAATTTATCGTCTTCATCATCATATTGTCTCCGATTTAAATTTCAACAAAAAATTTTTTTGTTTATTGTGATTTTGATGGATAAAATTATCTAATATCTGTTATATAAATGACTTAATGTTATTCCAATAATTCAATAGTAGTGCAACAATAGAAACGTTGTACAATTAAAATATCTGAGTCTATAGAATTTACTATGTGTTCTTAAGATATTTAATCCCTTCTGTATTGGAGATAGTAGATTATTTTCTCCCTGAATAAAATAAATAAACTATTACAGAATTAAGGTACGTCAAACTTTTGTAACTTCAATGAATGCAAAAATCAACAATGGATTCACAAGTAGATTCAATTTGATGTGTAAGAAAATGTACTCAGAAGAAAAAGAAAATCAATGTCGAAAACTGAGAGAAAGTCTCTCCATTTACGGCCAATAATGGGTGCGTATTCACTTGTTCTTTTGGGAAAGGTGATGTCTGTTCGGAATTTTATGCATGAATTTTGAAACTCAGTAAAACTAAATCCACAAATTAATTTTATTATTAAATGATTTACGAATTTTAATATTGAGAAAAAGGAAATCTGATGAGATTGATTAAATGAATTTTTGAGATTGATCACATCATTTGACGAAGCCCGAACCAAGCGAACAACACCGACAACTGCGTGAAGGGATCTCCTCTACTTGACTCTTTAAGAGTTAAAGAAAGTGTTTTCTAATATAATAACAAAATTTTTTCTCTATTCTACTGATGAGAAAGAAATGACTCTTCATTTTCCCTACTTAGTTGCCACACATTTTCTTCTTTCCCCAATTTTCATTCCTCATTTCTCAATTCGCACCTTACTTAAATCCAACACATAATGTGTATTTGTAAAATTAATTGAGATATATAAACTGACACAAATATTACAATTTTATCAAAAAAGAAATAATACTATAACTTAGAAATGTCCAAAAAAAATTTCCAAATCCGAAGTGGCCGACTAACTTTATTTAGTGGAAGCACATGTTTTTATTGCTCATATCTCTATCAAATAAAAATTTGTCGTCTTCCTTTATTAAATTTATTTATTAGCATTCTATTTTCATCCCTCTTCTTTGATAAATTCCTTTTTTTTACTGCTCCAGAATGGATTTGAATGTGTTTTAATAAATAGTGTCCAATTATTATAACTCATATAGGTAAAATAAAGAATTAATAATATAAAATAAAATATAACAATGAAAGTGTTTGCGGGTGATGCGGAATAGTGAGAGGAAGAAGGAAGAAGGAGAAACAAGAAGAAGAGAACTCAGTGTAGCAGAACCATTTGGAAAAATGTTTGATCTATTTTGATGTATGTGTGACTACATGTATATATACAATATTTAATTCTTCATATTAACTCTTATGTGGCTCATCCACATGTGATTAATCCTTTATCTAATCTCAACCAACTAACCAACTAACTAATCAATCATAACTAACCATTAAGACTAATTTACAACTAACTTTGTACTAGTCTATTCAATAGCCCCCTCAAGCTGGATATGCTGAACACATTTAGCAATCCAAACTTGCTCAACAAGAGATCATGCTGTGTTACTCAGTGCTTTAATAAGCAAATCAGCTAGCTGATCCTTGATATGAATGTAAGCAGTCTTGATAAGTCCTTCTTGAATCTTTTCCCTGATAAAATGGCAATCTATTTCTATATGTTTTGTACGTTCATGAAACACTGGGTTGGCTGCAATTTGCAATGCTGATTTATTGTCACAGAAGATAAGTGCTGGCCCTGTTAAGTTCACATCCAATTCCTTGAATAAACTTGTGATCCAAACAATATCTGCTGTCAGTGCTGCTAGGCTTCTGTACTCAGCTTCAGTGGAACTTCTAGCTACTGTATGCTGTTTCTTGGACTTCCAAGATATGAGAGAGTCACCAAACTTGAGAGCAAAACCAGTAACAGACCTCCTTGTGTTGGGGCATGCTGCCCAGTCAGCATCACAAACAATGAGTTAAGAAGTTTTTACGTCACGTTAGTGAGAACTTCTTTCTCAAAAAATACGTTTAAGAGCTAATTATTTATTATCAGGACTAACTAATTAATATAAAACGTCATAATACATGCAGCCGTCAATTAGATTTTTGCGGCTAATGTATTAAAATACATAATGTTATTGATTTTTTTTGTTTTAATTATTTTATCTTTTTTTTTTTGAGTCTCTGTCAAAAAAATTTATCCTTCAATAATTTTTTAAATTAATTAGCAAAATTATATTTGATTTATTTCATATATTTTTAATTAAAAATTATAAAATTTAATTATTTCTTTTAAAAAATTATGTCAAATTTAGATAAATAAATTAAAAGAAACGAACAGTAGTTGACTATAAGTTAGTTAAGGTACGAGGTTAAAAGTGCAAACTTTTTAGTGTCATCATTAGCATGGAATAATATAATATAATATCCAGGAACATATATGATCAAGTGATTTAGACATTCGTTTTATTTATCTTGAATAGTATTTTCTAGCTTTTAAAAGGCAACACTTTACGTTAAACACGGTTAATGATAAAAAAAAAAAAGGTGGATTAATTCATTGATTAATAATATTTGCACAAAGAGAAAGGCAGATAATGAGAATCAAGATAAAAATATCATTATCATACTAAATTAATTTAACATGATTTGATATTTTTAAGTTTATTAATTTCAATATTTTTTGGTATGAAAATTAGTAGTCATGATTTGTTCAACTTTAATTTTATTGTGAGAAACACACAAAAATTATGACTTTCATTTTTTTTAAAAAGTACATAATTATATTTGTTAATCAATCACACAAAAAATACATTTCAATTAAAATTGAGTAGCCAAAGCTCTAATATCTGATAAATATTTGATATGTATTAGTACTAGATTGTATATTATTAGCATCATAATAATATATTCTATTACACCTCATGTTTCAATTTATGTCTCACTTTTTTATTTAGAGAGTTTAAAAAAATATGACATATTTTTATATTTATTAAAAATTTAATTGTAATGTACATTTGCTTTAAATTATTCATAGTTACACAAATATCTATGAGTTATTTTAAATCACAAATTTCAAAAAAAAAATTTAATTTTTTAAAATCTATGTTAAGTCAAACTAACTCATATAAATTGGGAAGACTCCACGACGGAGGGAGCGTTATTCTCTAATCGCTAATTTAAGATTAAACAATACTTTGACTAATTTTTAAAGTTAAATTAGATTTCAACTTTAATTTAACTTAACTTTGGTCTAATAAAATTAATTTTAATCTAATGCACATGTGACATGTCTAATAAAGTCAAATTAGTCCTTTTTTTTTACACCCACCTTAGACAAAAACATAAATAAGAAGAATAATTTTAGTAATTTACCTCTTACAAATTTTACAAACTTATTTATATTTAAAAAAATAATAATTAAAATTGTAAGAGTAAAATGAGAAATATTCAATTAGTTAATTGATAAGTGATTTGGAATAAATAACTATATATTAATAGTAACATGGACACCTAATATGAAATAAAGGGAGTAAAAATATCCACTTTCTAGAAAGGAATTGTTTTTTTTTTTTTTTTAAACAAGTGTTCTCAAACTAGAAATGGAGAGTACCCTTATATTTATTATTTATTTCATTTTAATTTATTTAACCTATTCTAATTTGATATAAAATTTAAAAAGATAAGTTTTATAATTTTAAATTAAAAAATATTAAATATATATTAAAATAATTTTTGGACATTGCTC
>JAABOM020046186.1:0-16097 GCA_011800125.2 Solanum clarkiae | reverse complement strand
TTTTTTTCCCCTTTTTTTGTTCCTTTTTTTTTTTTTTGCCCTAATTTCTTAAAATGGTGTTTGCGTATTATTTTAGAATTTTATTTTTTGACTATACCACAATAAGATAATCAACATTTAAAAGAATTAAAATAATAATATAATAATTTTAAAATGGCGAAGATACGATTTTTTTATGGAGGAGTCTTTTAATGAAGGGTAAAATATTGAAATAACATTTCTAAGGGCCTTCACACTTTTAATATAGTATAGATAGACAATTATCACTAAAAAAATTACATTGATATTATCTACAAGTTAACAGATCCTTGTACATATACACATATTTTTTGGTATATTGATAGAGTATTCTGTTGTCACAACCCAAGCCTAGGGCCTAGACGTGACACGGCGCATAGGAAACCCGAAGGGTATCATTACACATCATTGGCTGCGGAAGTAATAAAATAAAAATAAGAAATAGTAAATAGGGATAAACGGGGCTATGAGACATATCATAAACATCATAGAGCCAAAGAGAGTCAAGGTTCATAGCATCATTGCATAACTTGTCCAACAACACCTCTAACATAGAACTTAGCCAGGGCCAAGACAAGCAATCGAGCTCACCCTCATAGTCAAAGCATACAATAAAGAAAAGAGAGTCTAAACATAGCATAAATCAAGAGAAGTATGTCCTCGAAGTTGAAGATTCACCAACTTGCTTAGATAGATATTACACTAGCTACATAGACGAGGAGGATGATCAAGTGGGGCTCCGGTTCCTACATGGTGACATCATGTACGAATAGAGTATGTGGTAGTACGTGTGAATGTACTAAGTATGTGCGAGGCAATGCAACAAGAGATAAGCATCATAATCAAAATGCATAATTATAAGCAATAGATAAACATGATAACAATATGGCATGCATGATCAATGCTTGAAGTAAAACATGCTTATATATAAAACATATTACATTAGTAGGAATAGACCATCATCATACACCAAGCAACTTAGTACTTGGAATCTAAAGTAGATTACCCCTTACTAGTGATTGAGGTATCAACCCCTTAATTGATTGATGGCTTACCACCCCCATCTGAGATGATTGAGGTATCAACCCCTAAATGGGTTGATAGCTTACCACCCCCATCCGAGATGATTGAGGTATCAACCTCTCAATTAGTTGATGGCTTACCACCCCTATCCGAGATGATTGAGGTATCAACCCCTCAATTGGCTATGGTCAACTCACAACATAATAGATACTTCTCATGGAATCAACAAATACATAGCATTCTTTCATAATCATAAAGTCACTTAACTCATATGCCAAGTATTAGGCCTTCAACAACCCAAGAAACATTAACCGAACATTTTATCAAACACTTGGTGGGAATGCAATTCTAGTGTAAAATCACACAATTCAAGAGTGAAATCATGCAAGAAAACTTAATGTAAAACCACCCATCAACACTTGGTAAAACCCTCATGTAACATATATCAAAACCCTTCATCAAATCTCAAGACATATCCAAGATTCATAGCTCAAAACATGCTTAAGTGGTTACACTTTCACAAAACCCCAACATAGTTCATAGTCAAATTTATAGTAAGTAAGACCTGTAAGTAAACCAACTTCGAAACATGCATTTTATGTAAAAAGGAAGCTTGGGAACCATGGGCGAAAGGACCCAATGGTTGAAACCCACATACCTTGACTTTGGAGAATTCTTGATGAAGATTGGAAATGGAAACTTGAAGCTTGAGTGAAATCCTTAAGATCCGGATGAGTTTTGGGACTTGAATTTTGGGGAATGTCTTGCATGATATGAAGGTGAAATATGGCTTGTATGATATGAAGGTGAAATATGGCTAAGTATTGGTATTTTCACGCATGAGAAGACTTAGGCCCAAGACCTAAAGATCTTGGACCGAGATAAAATCACTAACAACAAAATACACAGGTCCGCGTATTGTCTGCGATGCGGACCTATCGCGGAGGGCCTTTTTACACTGGTCCGCGATGGTTATGCGTCGCGGTACCATCGCGGATCACCACTATTTTGCATAAACTTTGGAAAATCAAATTTCACTACAGTTGCTCTAAAATCGAGATTAGACCCATTTCCCATTCAATTTTGCCCTCTGATCAAGAATATGAAGTCGGATTTTTGATATCACGCACAAATTTTGAGATATATAGAAATTACAATTCCTGACTCTTCCAAGGCACAAATTCGGGCACTTTTTGGTGTGGTTTCAATATCTTCCCCTTGGGAACATTCATCTCCAAATGTCAAAGAAGCGTATATAGGATGAGTAATCATGAAGAAATCAACCCCAATAAGCATGCAACAATACACTTAAATACCATTTTTTAAAATTTCAACATAAGTGTTAAAATCACCATGATCTTTGTCAACATAAACATGAATGCATTCAAATGATATAGGGGCTAACACATAAGACTTGAAAGCACATAGGGGTTAGTATCTTAGGCTTGAGTAGAATGAAAGAGATAAGGATATTATTTTTGCATGTTCGCTTCGGCCTCCCATGTAGCACTATCGACTTGTTGATTCCTCCAAAGGACCTTAACGGAAGTCACATCCTTGTTCCTCAACCTCCTCACTTGTCTATCCAAGATCTCTACTGGAACCTCTTCATAGGTCAATTTGTCTTCAACAACACCCACAACATCCAATGTAACAATAGTATTCAGATCACCCACATAGTTCCTCAATATGGATACATGAAAGACCGGATGAACTAAGTCCATTTCACTAGGCAACTCCAACTCATATGTTACCTTGTCGATCCTCCTCAACACCCTATAAGGACCCACATAATTTAGACTCAATTTAACCTTCTTACTAAAACGAACCACACCCTTCGTGGGAGAGACCTTCAAATAGACCTAAACACCAACTTTAAATTCAAGCTCTATTCTCCTCATATCAGCATCAGACATTTGATGACTTTGGTCTGTTTTCAACCTCTCCCTAATCAACCTTACCTTCTCCATAGCCTCCATGACCAAATTTGGACCCACCAATGCCATTTCTACCACTTAAAACCACCCAACTGGTGACCTACAACGCCTTCCATAGAGGGCCTCAAAAGGAGTCATACCAATGATAGAATGATAGTTATTTGAAACAATCCAAAAAAAGTGTCTGAAAACGTGCCTCGGAAGTGCTCGGAATCTTGTTTTCCATATATCTAAAAATTAATTTGTTATTTTGAAAATATGACTTCATATTCTTGTTTAGGGGGTCAAATTGAGAGGGAAACGGGTCTAAGCCAAATTTTAGAGCAACTGTATCAAAATTCGAAAATCACAAAATATGCTATTTAGAAAGGTCCAATTTGAAGGGGTATATCTCTTAGCACACAAAGAGCTGGGTGGCCCACGACCTACCAAATGAAATCCCTTTGTATTATCTTTCCAACGCACTTCATTTCACCTCATTTTGAGTTCAGATGAAGGATTTATGCCCATTTTCATAAAACTCGCTCGTGTAAAAAATGCAATTTCCAGTGAGCAGTCCGTTTTGGTCCTATTTTCTCTTGACTTCGGTCCAAGACTTTTAATATTTGGGCCTAAGGGTTCCCACACTTTAAAATACATACACTTAGCCTTATTTCACCCTCATATCATCCTAAACATTCCCCAAAACTCACTCAAACATTTATACTCATATTTCGCCGAAAATTCAATTCCCAAACTCAAGACCAATCTTAAGGATTTCTTCAAGGATTTCACTCAAGCTTCAAGTCTGCATTAAAGTCTTCTTCAAGGACCTCTCCATAACTAAGATATGTGGTGTTGAACCATTGGGTTCTTCCACCCGTGGTGCCTAAACCCTCTTTTACTTAATATTGCATGAATTAAAGTTGATATTACATGGTGGTCTTATATATTGAGAAATTTACTGCACAGTGATTTTAGTTCATGAAAGTATGGTTGTTTTAGCATGTTTTGAGCTTCAAATCTTAGATCTAATGTTCGAATTGATGAGGGGTTTTGATGTGAATGTCTTGGGGGTGTTGCAAGGTATTGATTAAAGGTCTTACCACTAGTTTTCCTGCATGATTTCATCTCTGAATTGCATGGTCAGACCCTCCAAGTGTTTGATAAAATATCCAGTTATAGTTTCTTGAGGAATTGAAGGTCCAAAGCATGAGATATGATATGAATGATGATATAATGATGAAATGAGCTTATGTATATGATGAATTTTATATAATGTGTTTCATTAGACCATACTCAACCGAGGTGAGGGTTTGTACTCATCAACCATGTGAAGAGTTAGTACTTCACCACCTAGGATGATTGGGGTGTGCCCATCATCAACCAAGTTGAGTGTTTGTACTCATCAACCATGTGAGGAGTTAGTACTTCACCACCTAGGATGATTGGGGTATGACCATTATCAACGAAGTTGGGGGTTTGGACTCATCAACCATGTGAGGGGTTTGTACTTTACCACCTAGGATGATTGGGGTGTGACCAACATCAACCATGTGAGGGGTTTATACCTCACCACCTAGGATGATTGGGGTGTGACCATCATCAACCAACCAAGGTTGGAAAGCTAACTTGGTCTCTTCTTTACATATGATATCTTATATGAGCACGATTTACTTAAGCATGTTTTACTTATGCATTGATCATACATGTCATATTGCTATATTATGTCTATTGCCTATCATTATGCATTTTGGATTATGATGCCTATCTATTGTTGCATTGCATCCCATATACTTAGTATATTCAAACGTACTAATACATACTCTTGCCTACATGATATCACCATGTAGGGACCGGAACTTCTATTGATTCTTCTTATGGCTAGATGGATTGTTCAAGTTAGCCTTTGGTGAGTCCTCCATTCCGAGGACAAAGACTATTCTCTCACACTATGTATTAAGATTTTGTTTACTTTATCATTTACTTATGACTATAAGGGTAAGCCTGGTTGTATGTCTTGGCCCCTGCTATTATCTATATAGTAGAGGTGTTGTTGGACAAAGCTATATATTTAAGCCATGAGCTGATTCTATTATCTCTTGACTCTATGTTATGATAAGTTCTCCCTTAGTCCCCTTTTCCCTTATTTACATTCTTCAAATGTCATTTAATTGTTCCGCGACCAAAGATGTGTAATGATATGCTATGAGGCTTGTTTGGTGTTCCTTCGGGTTCCTCATTCGCCGGTCACGTCTAAGCCCTAGGCTTGGGTCGTGACACTATTGTTATAAGCAAACTCAATCAATGGAAGATGATAATCCCAACAACCCTTAAACTCCAAAATACAAGGCCGAAGCATATCCTCAAGAGTTTGGATACTTCTTTTGGCTTGGCCATCCGTTTAAGGGTGAAAGGTCGTACTAAGCGTTATCTTGGTTCCAAGACCTCTTTAGAAGGACCTCCAAAAGTGTGAAGTAAATTGAGCTCCACGATCTAATATGATAGACAAGGGCACCCCATGCAATCTCACCAACTCATGAATGTACAGTTTAGCATAGTCTTCAGCCCCATAAGTAGTCTTAACCGGTAGGAAATGAGCCAACTTTGTCATCTTATCAACCACAACCCAAATAGAATCAAACCCGTTTCTAGTCTTAGGCAACCCAACCACAAAGTCCATGTTAATTTTCTCCCACTTTCAAGTAGGAATTTCTATATCTTGGGTAAGGCCACCCAGTCTTTGATGCTTGGCTTTGACTTGTTGGCAACTATGACAATCGAATACAAATTTAGCGATGTCTTTCTTCATACCTCCCCACTAAAACACATTCCTCAAATCTCTATACATCTTGGTAGAACTGGGGTAAATGGAATAGGAAGAATTTTGAGCCTCATCAAGAATCTTCTCTCTCAAGCCATCAACACAAGGTAAAGATAACCTACTTTGATACCTAAGGGTACCATCTCCCCCTTAGGAGAAAAAAGCTTCACCTTGTTCTCTCTCACCAAGGCCTTCAATTCTAATAAGGAGCAACCAAGATCTTTCTTTGATTTTACCTCATCAACCAAGGAAGATTTTGAGCCATCAACAACCACAATACCACCACTATCAACCTCTTTAAACCTAACCCCTTATCTAATAACCAATGGACCTCTCTAGCCATCTCTTTATCCCCATCACCAACATGAGCTAGGCTACCCATAGACACCCTACTCAAAGCATCCGCCAATACATTAGCCTTATTAGGATGATAATGCACACTCATATCATAATCCTTAAGAAGTTCTAACCACCTTCTTTGTCTCAAGTTAAGATATTTTTGAGCGAACACATATTGGAGACTCTTATGATCGGTTAGCACATCAACATGCACCCCATATAAATAATGACGTCAAATCTTCAAAGCAAAATCCACGGTGGCCAATTCAAGATCATGAGTAGGATAGTTATTTTCATGCACTTTGAGTTGCCTAGAAGCATAGGCTATCACCTTACTGTTTTGCATCAAAACACAACCCAAACCAACCCGGGAGGCATCACAATACACAACAAATCCTTCAAACCCTTCTGGTAGAGACAAGATAGGAATGAAGACAAGTTTATCCTTCAAGGTTAGAAACTCATTTCACACTCATCGATCCACACAAACATAGCCTTGTTTTGAGTCAATTTAGTCATGGGAGAAGCAATGGAAGAGAACTCATTCACAAACCTCTGGTAGTAACCTGCTAAGACCAAGAATCTTCTAATGTCCGATAGAGTCAATTGTCTAGGCAAATTTAATCACATCCATCTTTTTAGATCCACCTTAATACCATCTCCCAAAACCACATGACCTAGAAAGGCAACCTCTTTTAACCAAAATTCATACTTCTCATATTTAGCATACAACGTCTCTTCCTTCAATCTTTGTAGCACTATCCTCAAATGAGCCACATGCTCCTCCTCACTATGAGAATAGATTAATATATCATCAATGAAAACCATCACAAATAAATCAAGGTAGGGTTTAAAGGCCCCATTCATGGGATCCATGAAGATAGCGGTGCATTGGCCAACCCAAAAGACATAACCATATATTCATAATGGACATACCTAGTACGGAAGGCCTTCTTGGGAATGTCACACTCCCTCACCTTCACTTGATGATAACCAGACTGAAGATCAATCTTAGAGAAGTAACTAGCCCCTTTAAAGTTTGGTCAAACAAATCATCAATTTTTGGGAGAGGGTACTTATTCTTGATGGTAACCCTATTAAGTTGCCGGTAGTTAATGCACATTCTAAGAGACACATCCTTCTTCTTCACAAACAACACCGATGTACCCCAAGGAGATTGGCTAGGCCTAATAAAACCCTTCTCCAACAAGTCCCTCAATTGCTCCTTCAACTCTTTTAACTCTGTCGGGGCCATACGGTAAGGGGGAATAGAAATGGGTTGGGTATCGGGAAGGAGGTCTATACCAAAGTCCATTTCCCTTTCGGGAGGAACACCGGGAAGGTCATATGGAAAGATATTAAGGAACTCATTTACAATCGGATCGACTCTATAGGAAGGACTTTAGACTCAACATCCCTAACCCTCATAAGATGATAGACACACCCCTTTGAGATCAACTTTTCGCCTTTAATGAAAGAGATAAACCTACCCTTGACCCCACATCATGACTCTCCCACTCAAGGACGGGTTCATTTGGGAATTGGAATTTGACCCTACAAGTTCTACAATCAATAAAGGCATAATATGCATGCAACCAATCCATCCCAAGAATGATATCAAAATCAATCATATCCAACTCAACAAGATCACAGGGAAATATTTTATGCAAGATGCAAACTGGACAATTTCTATAGACCTTTCTAGCAATAATAGATGCACCAATAGGAGTATACATCTCATAAGACTCACACAAAAATTCGGACTCAACATGAAACCTTTTGGCAATAAGAGGAGTAACAAAAGAAAGAGTGGCACCCAGGTCTATCAATGCATACACATCAAAATTAAAGACTTTTAACATACCAGGGATGACATCTGGTACCTCTTGAACCCCTTGCCTCCCATGGAGAGCATAAAATTGACTGTGCCTTGGGGCACCACCTTGTTGGCCTCCTCTACCAAAGGAACTGCGTTAGCACTCCAGCCTTGAGGACGAATATCCTTACCCTTGTTGCGATTTCGAGGGAAATCCATCACCTTATGGCCTACTTCCCACAATCAAAGAAAACATTGGTATCCCTCAAGCATGGGCCACCATGACCCCTACTACACTTTGGACATACGAGTCTAGGCATCACACCACCACCCTCTTGTGCCTTGGGTAGTCATTAGCAAACCTTCGAGTAGGAGCATGAGAAAACCCTTGGCCTTGATGAAATCGGCCACCCTTGGGACTTTGAAACTTACAATCAAAACGATCCCTCTTGGCCTCATGAACCCTTCTCTTCCTCAATTCCTTCCTATCCATTTATTCGGCATAAGTCATCAAAAGGGACAAATCCATGTCACTAATCAACATAGCGGACCAGGACTCCTCACTCACTAAGTTGGATACACCCATCACAAATTTATTCATTCTAGACCTTGGGTCAGCAACCAAGTGTGGAGCATATTTAGAGAGTTAGTTGAACTTGAGGGCATACTCCCTCACACTCATGGATCCTTACTTCAAATCCATGAACTCCACCAGTTTGGCCTCTCTAAGCTCAAGAGGAAAGAATCGGTTAAGGAAAGCCACCTTAAACTTCTCTCATAGAACCACATTGTTGTTCCCCTTCTCCTCCTTCCATTGAGTGTACCATATTTGAGCCACCCCCTTGAGTTGGTAAGCCGTCAACTCCGCCTTTTTCTCCAACCTCACACCCATGATAGCTAACACTTTGTATATCTCATCAATAAATTCTCGAGGGTCCTCATCCACCATAGACCCATTGAACTCCGGTGGGTTCATCATCATAAAGTCCCTCACCCGAGATGCTGGAGTAGGAGCATGAGGGGCTTGGGCCCCTTGGTTGGCTTGATTAGCCACAACTTGAGCTAGCAAAGTGAGAGCATCCCGGAGCTGACCATGAGTCGGTTGTTCCTCGGGCGTGCGGGCTCTTCTTCCTTTTGTGTTAGGCATGATCTAGCATAGCAAAGAACAATCGTTAGGGGAAAATTATCACCTTAACTTCTATAGCACGACATAGGGTAAGAAGAAGGGAAACATTTCCTAAAACGTCCCGTAACCTCTTACTCATAGTTGTGGTGCACAATACAATCATGAATAAGACTCTAATTAATGCAATGTGTTGGATGCCGAGGACCATTAACAACCTAGTGCTATGATACCAAGTTTTTCACGACTCAAGCCTAAGGTCTGGACGTGACATAGAGCATAGGGAACCCGAAAGGACCCCAAGCAAGCCTCTTAATATATCATTACACATCATTGGTCGCAGAAGCAATAAAATAACAATAAGAAATAGTAAATAGGGATAAACTAGGCTATAAGACATATTTCATATCATAAACATCATACTGTCAAAGAGATTTAAGGTTCATAGAATCATTACATAACTTGTCCAACAACACCTCTAACATAGAACTTAGCAAGGGCCAAAACAAGCAATTGGGCTCACTCTCATAGTCAAAGCATACAATAAAGAAAAGATAGTCTAAACATAGCATAAATCAAGAAAACTATGTCCTCGAAGTTGAGGACTCACCAACTTGCTTAGAGAGATATCGCACTAGCCACATAGAGGAGGAAGATGATCAAATGGGCCTCTGGTTCCTACATGGTAATATCATGTAGGCATAGAGTATGTGTTAGTACATTTGAATGTACTAAGTATGTAGGATGTAATGCAACAAGAGATAGGCATCATAATCAAAATGCATAATTATAAGCAATAGATAAACATGATAACAATATGGCATGTATGATCAATACTTGAAGCAAAACATGCTTATATATAGAATATATTACATTAGTAGGAACAAACCATCATCATAGACCAAGCAACTTAGTACTTGGAATCTAAGGTAGACCACCCCTTAGTAGTGATAAGGTATCAACTCCTCAATTGGTTGATGGCTTACCACCTCCATCCGAGATGATTGAGGTATCAACCCCTTAATTGGTTGATGTATTACCAACCTCATCCGAGATGATTGAGGTATCAACCCCACAATTGATTGATGGCTTACCACCCCCATCCGAGATGATTGAGGTATCAACCCCTTAATTGGCTATGGTCAACTCACAATACAATAGACACTTCTCATGGAATCACCACATACATAATATCCTTTCATCATCATAAAGTCACTTAACTCATATGTCAAGCATTAGGCCTTCAACAACTCAAGATACATTAATCGGACATTTTATCAAATACTTGATGGGTGCAATGCTAGTGTAAAACCATGCAATTCAAGAGTGAAGTCATGCAAGAAAACTTAATATAAAACCACCCACCAATACTTGGTGACACCCTCATATAACATACATCAAAACCCTTCATCAAATCTCAAGATAGATCCAAGATTCATCGCTGAAAACATATTTAGACAGTCATATTTTCACAAAACCCCAACATAGTTCATAGTCAAATTCATAGTAAGTAAGACCATAAGTAAATCAACTTAGAAACATGAATTATATATAAAAAGGAAACTTAGGCACCATGGGTGAAAGGACCCAATGGTTGAAACTCACATACCTTGACTTTGGAGAATTCTTTATGAAGATTGAAAATGGAGACTTGAAGCTTGAGTGAAATCCTTAAGATCTAGATGAGTTTTGGACTTGAATTTTGGGGAATGTCTTGTATGATATGAAGGTGCAATATGGCTAAGTATAGGTATTTTCACACATAGGAAGACTTAGGCCAAGGCTCAAATACCTTAGACCGAGATAAATTCAATGGCAATAAAATATACAAGTATGTGTCTGGTTCGCGACGTGGACCTATCGCGGAGGGCCTTTTTACATTGGTCCGCGATGGCTGCGCGTTGTGGTACCATCGCAGATCGTCACTGTTTGTGCAAACTTGAAGAAATCAAATTTCGCTACGGCTGCTCTAAAATCGGGGTTAGACCTATGTCCCACTCAATTTTGCCCCCTGATCAAGAATATGAAGTCAAATTTTTGATATCACACATAGATTTTGAGATACATGAAAGTTACTATTCCGGGCACTTCCGAGGCATATTTTCGGGCACTTTTTGGGGTCCTTTCATCTGTAAAACAACTAAATTGATATACAAATTCAAATTAAATATACAAATATAAAATCACCACAAAAAATATATAATTTCAAAAATATACTTTCACAAAAATCAATAATATGAAACTCAAATATACGTCTAGAGATTATAGATTCAATTTGAACTCCACAATAGAAAACACAAAGAATTGTATTTGGACCATATAATCAAACATAACATTTTCTCAAAATATAAATTCAAGAAGAAGGAATAATTACTAGGCCTGCGAAAAATTTTATACAGACTAACTTGATGATTTAAATAAATAAAATTATTTGAATTAAATTACATATATGTTTCTAATTTTGAATTTTATTCAAATAAAGTTAGTATGGTGTTCTTTTTCTGAAGAACTTATTTTAGGGAAGATATTCTATTAGTATGTAAATTCCTTAGATCATGAGATTTATTTCCCTTTAAACAAATTAATGTCCATAATTTTAGTCATTTCGTTTTAAAATCGATTTGTATAATCTTTAGAAGGAAAGTCTGATATACAAAAGAAATCTCTTATAGCAAACTTTACAATAGTTAAGAAAACTCTACCCACAGAGCATTAGTATGCTTAATGTGTTTGCCATTTGTGAAATTTCTTAGTTGAAACCACTTCTAAAATGTTATAAATCAAATAAATAATAACTTAAAATATATTTAAAACTATATTAAAATTATTGACTCTTCAAATTCTATCTGAGTCATATTTTGAAGAAAGAAAAATAACATATATTGAGCCCATGAAACGTACGATCTTTGTCACTAGTATTATCAAGGTCGTCTCAACAAGTTTGAGGGCCTAAAGCCAAATTTTATAGAGAGACCTCATATATAAATTGAATAATTATAACATATTAAATACCATCCTACAAATAAGGTCTGAAGTAGGATATACGCGGATATTATAAAGTTAAAATATAAACAATATAAATTTTCAATGTATAAACAGGGTTAGAATAATAAAACCTAATTCAAAAATTTGAAAACTTAATATTATGACATTGATATTAAAGTAGTATTGTGCTACATAAGTTAATTAATATATTGATATTAAAGTAGTGTTGATTAATTTTATTGCTTGAAGTTTGAAGAAAACACCAAAAAATAAATTTGATCTTTTATAAATACATAATAATAGATTTACTCTAATGTAAAATATTTGACCGTTTGAAAGATTTAAGAATATTCAATAATGAGATAATAAAAATAGTGAAAAGGGAATTAAAAATAAATTGGAATAATAAATAGTTTAAGACTTTTATTAATAATATATGAATTATTATTTTCCTTAAAATGTATAAGTATGTTCTTTTCCCTTAAAAGTAAATACAAGAAAAATAATATTGATTTATATAACTGTCATAATAGAAATGAGGCAACAAAATAGATAGCTAAATAAGAAATAAGAAAAAATACATGGTATAACAAATAGTGATATGTATTTAGAGCGTTTAGTTATAGTTTAAAATATTTATATTTATGGATATATTTTATATTAAATAATAAATTTTCAGTTATACATAAGATATTTTAATTAATGAAGCAATAAACAGACATTCTCTTCTTCTTTTTTTCTATCCTTCCTTTTATATTTTTCTCTCTCATAATCCTTAAATCAATGGGATTTCTCTTAATTTATTTGTAGATTACTCTTATGTAACACTCCTTGAAATTATCAAAATACTCCTAGAATGAAATCATATGTATAACGTGTCTTCCCAAGCTCTAATGAAAAATTTGAAATCGAATTTGCGATCAGTATGAAAAATAGAGTAGGAAAATGGTCTCGACCCGATTTTAGAGCAACCGAGTTAGAAAATAATTTTTTGTACTTAAATCCAGGACAATGTGAGTGCGCGCCCAGGGTGCGACGCGCTTGGGGCGCATACCTACACTTGAGATTTTCTTGGACTTCCTGGAAAGAACGTATTCTGAGAAATTCGCAAAATACATATATTCGCGCCCCAAGCGCGTCACGGACATGGTATTTTGAGATCAAATTTTATTCTTTTAATTCGGAAAAGAAACTTTAGTCTTTTCCAAACCCCTCCTAAGTCAATAAGAGATTATAAGGGATCTTTTTCATCAAGTTAAGTACAAAGAATCTCTACCAACTAAGTTTTCGTATGAGTAGATATAAGGGTCAACTTCAAATGCCCATATCACCTAAAATATAATGAGTTAAGTGACCCATAATGTATCAAATCAAAGATATATGAATTAGCTTTACAAGCATCCAATTTCGCCTTAATCAGGGTTCGGAGTAGAAAGTTATGACCATTTTAGTGAAGGAGCGAAGAGCTGTGAAAGTTATGACCATTTTAGTAAAGGAGCGAAGAGCTGTCTGAAATTCTGCGCCCGGAGCGCATCGCGGACCAAACCTGGACCCTTACTGAATAAGCTAATGACGTTTTTTCCTTTTATTTTGAAAGTACTTTCATCTTAAAACCTTTGGGGTCTATTTAAGGTCCCAAAACGCATAAAACGTCAGTTTTCATGATTAAAAACTCTCTCCTTCACTCTTAAACATGAACGCTCAAGAATCATCAAGAAAGTCATCAAGTTAGGATTTGCTTTCATGATTCATCCTCAAGGTAAGTTATTCTTCATAGACTTCAATCTATCCAACCCGAATTTCTTCAACTATTCATGAATCCATAATAGAATCTTAAATCATAATCTAGGGTTTCAAGAAACGAATTCAAGAATTTCAAGAAAGGATTTCTTGATTCTTCTTGTTCAAGAATCAGGGTTCTTCATCAAGAACTTTAAAGATTCTGAGTCAAGAATCCAAGAATCTTCTTCAATTCTTTCAAGAACTAATCTCTAAGGTATGTAAGGCCCTCCTAAAGTTATTCTACTATTATTTTACCATCCTTAACTATTAGTTTCTACTCAAGATCATAATTATGAGTTGAGATCAAAGTTTCCTCCCTTACTAGCGAATTTCGTCAAGATACTGTTTCATGAATTTCTTCTTAATAAAGATCATGACTTTTGATGATTTTATTATTATCTTAAGATACTGAGACAAGATTTACAGTTATGGTTGAAATTATGAGTACTCTATATCTATTTCATGAAAAGTATCATAACCACAGTTTTGAATTAAGTTTAAGAAGCATTTGAAGCTCTTGTGTTTGTAAGATACCTAAGAAATAAAGATCATGTTAAAATATCTTATATTGATACAACTTTTAGACAAAGAAAAGAGTTGAGTTGAGCAAAGTTTAAGAAAAGCTAAGTTGGGCTAAGCCCCGAAAGATCAAAGAGATATTTTGAGAACTCTTACTCTTTAAGTTATGAGCAATATAAAAGTTATTTTGGGAATAGTATTGAGCACCGATATGTGTGAGAGTAATAATAATAACTTGAACTCATAAACTACGTAGCCAGCGTAGGATAGGATTGTACCAAGGTACAACTCCTCACTTGCCACCGAGATGCCGCAGTTTTGGGATGAATCCATTCCCCTAGTTTTCGTTCCTTACCCCGACAAAGTATGGGACGTCTCTGGCAGCGTGGGCAAGACATTGTGTCATCACTAAGCTCATAGTGGTGGTTGTCGGTTAGAGAAACTCCACACACAGAATTATCATATCTTTATTCAAGTATTTCTCTCTATTATGTTGCATAATAAATTGAGTTGAGCTGTTTGTAGAGCTAAGCATTTGAGTATTATATTTTTATATATTTATTTGTGCTCATAAATGCATTAAAGCAAGTATTTCTCCTATATTAAGTTGCACCTTGAAACGAGTTTAAAAATATATTTTTTACTTGCATGACATACTTTTGTCTATCAAGCTATCTCAAAGTTTAGTTTTAAAATGAATATCCTATCCTTACTACTTTTTGGCCATCTTATATACCGTATATTTCATGTACTGATGTCTTTGGCGTTGCATTATTTTATGAGGCAGATTCTGATATCCATGTTAGCAGTTGTTCAGCGAGACAGTCCTCATCAGCAGTCGGCGAGGCCTCTTTGCATCCACAGGAGCTCGGAGCCTTTATTTATTTATATTTATTTTATTTGAGGTACCTATGAGCCTACTCCGGTGCCTTGATCAGAATCAATATTTTAGAGGCTTCATAGACTAGAAAGATATTGTTCAAGTTATTTCTTTGAAATTGTTTGAAAGATTTTGAGTTAAGTGTATATATTACTATTGTATCTCTAAGTTCATGAATTTGAGCTCATTCTAGTTCGTTACGGTATTAATGTCTTTCGCTGAGTAAGTTAGTCAGGCCAAGTGGTTCGCTTGGGACCAGAAATGATTTTCGAGTATCGGCCACGTCCAGGGTGTAGGCTCAGGGCGTGACATATCAATTGCATATTTTGCTTTTAAATTACTGCAAATACATATCAATGCTTGGTCACCTTTTTAAAGCTGTATTTATATAAGTGTATTAATAGTAAGGGGCAAATTTATTAAGAGAAAAAAATTAATAATATTGCTTTCAGTAACAATCCAACAATAACTAGAGAAAACAATATATTTTTGTATTCACTTTCCCTAATTACTTTTTGATATAGTTGAATTTCAGAATACTTTAGTATGTTGCATCAATCCATCGAGAGAGAGAGAGAGAGAGAGATCGAGAGAGATAGAGATAGAGAGAGAGAGAGAGAGAGAGATTTAATATATGAATAAAATTGAGTGAAACAAATAATTATTTATTATATACAGTAACACTGTAATAATAGTTGTGTTCATTGTATTCAATCAATATATATATACACGTTAAGGTTGTATTCATAAGGTATAATAATTGTATTTATTGTATGTTTATCCACTTTAGTTGTGTTCTGTGTAAATTGAAGAACAATGGAGAAAATTGAAGAAATGAGTAAATTGTATCTCAATTTTTTATACTATTTTTA
>JAABOM020046165.1:0-53653 GCA_011800125.2 Solanum clarkiae | reverse complement strand
ATTAGAGATCCGAGAGGCCCGTGCAGATCAGTTTCTGAATCTCCACCAAGGGAATATAAGTGTGAGGAAGTGTAGCGTTCAATTTATTTCCCTGGCCAGGTATGCTCCTAATGTAGTTGCTACTATGGGAGATAGAGTTCATCGATATATTGATAGATTGGATACATATCTATTCAGAGACTGTACCATTGCCTCCTTGAACAAGGAATGGATATAGCAAGAATGCAGGCTTTTGCACAGAAATTGGAGGATCAGAGGCAAAGGAGAAGGACACAAGAGTTAAAAAGGGGGAAGTCCAAGAGGGCCAGGTCTACAGGGCAGTTTACACCACTCCAAGGTGAGCTTAGACCTTAGTTTTCTAATAGACCGCCTAGGCCATCATCCTCCTACTCTGCAGCCAGTGCTCCACTACAACTTCAACGGTGTAGAAGTAATCAGTTTGGTCAACAAGGTGAGGGACAAGGTATACAAACAACAGGATATTCGGAGGCCAACCAATGACTCCTAGACAACCTTGTAAACAATGTGGAAGGAGTCATCCGGGTATATGTCGTGTTGGGATAAATGTTTATTATTGGTGTGGTGCGCCAGGGCACATGATGAAAGATTGCCCAAGGAGACGTATGGGTGATATAACACAATCTACTGGTCAGCTGTTGCATCACCATCATCAGTTCCTCCATTAGGTAGGGGTCAACAAGCACCTATGGGTCGTGGTGGAGGTGTTAGAGAGGCAGCTAGCTCTAGCGGAGTCCAGAATCGCACTTGTGCTCTGGGAGTCGGCAAAATTTGGAAGCTTCACCTGATGTGGTCACAGGTACATTGTCCATCTTTTCACATAATGTATATGCATTAATTGATCTTGGTTCTACGCTATCATACATTACCCCACTAGTTGCTGTGAAGCTTAAGAGAACACCCAAATTATTGATCAAACCATTTGAAGTGTTCACACAAACTGGTGAATCTATTATGGGTAGAAGGATTTATTATGATTGTGTAGTAACTCTTTGTGACCGTAACACATTGGCTGACCTTATTGAGCTAAAAATGGTGGAATTTGATGTTATAATGGGTATGTTTTGGTTAGCTTCTTGCTATGCCACTGTGGATTGCCGAACTAAGAGAGTATGCTTCCACTTTCCAAATGAGGTAGTTCTTCAATGGGAAGGCAATATTGGGGCACCAAAGGATAAGTTTATCTCTTATTTTAAGGCCAGAAAGATGATATCTAAGGGGTATATATGTCATTTAGTTAGAGTGAGGGATATGGAGGCAGAATCACCAACCCTTCAATCAATTCCAGTAGTGAATGAATTCGATGATGTGTTCCCTGAAGAACTCCCGGGCTTACCTCCAGAACGAGAAATAGATTTTGGTATTGACTTACTTCCAAACACTCAACCTATTTCCATCCCTCCATAAAGAATGGCCCTGACAAAATTGCGTGAATTAAAAGAGCAGTTAAAAGACTTATTGTAGAAGGGTTTTTAATACCTAGTGGGTTCCCTTGGGGTGCACTTATATTATTTGTACGAAAAAAAGATGGCACCTTGAGAATGTATATCGATTATCGACAATTGAATAGGGTGACAATTTAAGAATAAATACCCCCTCCTCAGGATTGATGATTTATTTGATCAGTTACAGGATGCCAAATGCTTTTCAAAAATTAATTTGAGGACAGGTTGTCACCAAGTGAGGGTGAAAAAGAAAGATATACCCAAGACAACTTTTAGAACATGCTATGGTCACTTTGAATTTCTTGTTATGTCATTTGGCCTAACGAATGCACCAACAATTTTTATGGATCTGATGAATAAGGTATTTAAGCCATTCTTGGATATGTTTGTGATAATGTTTATAGATGAAATTTTGGTATATTCAAGATCAGAAGAGGACCATACAAATCACTTACGACAGGTGTTACAAGTTCTTCGTGATCGACAGTTGTATGCCAAATTTTCTAAATGTGAATTTTGCCTAAAATCAATGGCATTCTTGGGTCATATTGTGTCTAATGAGGGAATAAGGGTTGATTCACAAAAGATAGAGGCTGTGATAGATTGGCCTAGACCAACAACACCCACAGAAGTTCGGAGCTTCCTAGGTTTGGTAGGTTATTACAGGAGGTTTGTCGAAGGTTTTTCTTCTATTCTGCACCTCTAACAAAGATGACGCACAAGGCAACCAAGTTTCAATGGAATGATGCATGTGAAAGGTGCTTCCAGGAGCTGAAAAATAAGCTAACTTCTGCACCTGTGCTCGTACTTCTAGAAGGCACCGAGGGGTATGCAGTGTATTCTGATGCTTCAAGAGTTGTCTTAGGGTGTGTACTGGCACAACATAGTAAGGTAATTGCTTATGCATCTAGACATCTACGACCACATGAGAAAAACTACCCAACTCATGATCTTGAGCTAGCAGCGCTTGTATTTACTTTGAAAATATGGCGCCACTATTTGTATGGGGTTCACGTTGACAAATATAATGATCATAAGAGCCTGCAATACATCTTCAAGTATAAAGACTTCAATTTAAGACAACGGAGATGGATAGAGCTAATAAAGGATTATGGCATTGATATACTATACCATTGGGGGAAGGCAAATGTGGTAGCCGATGCTCTGAGCCATAAGGCAATCATGAATTCTGGCGATCAAGCTATGGTAAGTCATAGAGTGGCTAAGGATCTATGTCAGCTAGCTAGTTTGGGAGTTATCCTTCTCGAGACTCCAAAGGAAGGGGTTATTGTACATAGTGCAACAATGTCTTCATTCGTAATGGAGGTGAAAGAAAAACAGTTCGAGTATCCTATTCTACGACAACTTAAGGAAAAGGTGAGTCAGGGTACGATAAAAGGCTTTGATCTTACATAAAATAGAATATTTTATTGCCAAAATAGATTATGTATGCCTGATATTAATGGGTTAAGGAAAAGGATATGGAAGAAGCCCATCATTCCCGATATTCTATCCATCCAAGATCAACTAAGATGTATCATAACCTGAAGGGAATGTTTTGGTGGGGAGGCAAGAAAAGGGACCTTGCAGAATTTGTGGCTCAATGTCCAAATTGCGAACAAGTGAAAGTAGAACACCAAAAGCCAGGAGATTATATGCAGTGTATAGAACTTCCAACATGGAAGTGGGATATGATCAATATGGATTTTGTTACCGGGTTGCCTTGCTCATTTCAAAAGTTTGACTCCATATGGGTAATAGTTGACAGACTCACAAAGTCAGTACACTTCTTGCCAGTCAGGAGTGATTATACAGCTAAAGAGTATGCCAAGCTACACCTCAAAGAGATAGTCAGGCTACATGGAGTCCCAATCTCCATTATATCTGACCGAGGAGCTCAATTCAATACAAAGTTTTGGAAGTCCTTTCAAAGGAGTTTAGGGACACAAGTGCATTTGAGTACAATATTCCACCCTCAAACAGATGGTCAAGCAGAATGCACTATTCAGACACTTGAAGATATGTTGCCAGCTTATGCATTGAACTTTAAAGGTAGTTAGGTGGACCATTTTCCACTTATTGAGTTTTCCTATAATAATAGCTACCACACGAGTATCAAGATGGCACCTTATGAAGCTTTGTATGGAACGAAATATAGATCACCAATTGGATGGTTTGAAGTGGGTGAAACCACCTTGCTTGGGCCAGATCTAATATAACAAGCCATGGAAAAAGTTAAGGTAATACAATAGCAGCTAGAAGCACCCCAAAGTCGTCACAAATCATATGCGGTTGCTAAGACGAGAGGACTAGTATTCTCACTAGGGGATTGGGTATTTTTAAAGGTGTCTCCAATGAAAAGGGTAATGAGATTTTGTAAGAAAGGAAAACTGCGCCCACGTTATATAGGGCCATATCAGGTTATTAAGAGGTTTGGGTAGGTTGTATATGAAATAGAGCTACCTCAAGAGCTTTCAATGGTTCATCCAATTTTTGATGTCTCAATGCTCCGAAAATGCATAGGTGACCCATCTCGTATCACTCCTATTGAGAATGTGCGGGTTATAGGATATCTCACATACGAAGAGGTACCTATTACTATTCTAGATTGCCAAGTTAAGAAGCTAAGGAATAAAGAAATAACTTCAGTAAAAGTACTTTCGAGGAACCAACAAACAGAAAAAATAACATGGGAGTCCGAGGACGCGATGAAAGCAAAATACCCTTACTTATTTGAAGCTAAAGAGGAAGTCCTACATGAAGAAAGTCCAAGAGGACTTAGGTTGATGGTTGGGGATATTCTCACCAAAGGAGGGGTGGCCACCATAAGTTCCAAGGTGGCCAAAAGCAAGGTGGTCAAAGGTCTACCAACACTCCTTCTCCCCGATCCACAAAGGAAAAGGGGGTAGCTTCGAAGCCACAAACTCCAATTTGCCCCAAGTGTGGGAGGACCCATAAAGGGGTGTGCTTGGATAGTTCAAGCGTTTGATTCAAGTGTGGAAAGCTTGGGAACCATGCAAAGGATTGTATGCATGGAGGTGTATGACACCAAGGCCAAGGTGGGCAAGATCAAGGTGCCCCAAGGACTAACAGATTCTATGTTCTTCATGGATGATAAGAAGTTGAAGAGGCCCCAGATGTTGTCATCTTTATGTTGAAAGTTTCTAATTTTGATACATATAAATTGTTAAATCTAGGGGCAAATTTGTCATTTGTAAGTCCTTTCCTTGTAAACAAATTCCATGAATTTCCCAAAATCCTCAATGATCCTTATGAAGTATGTACACCCTGAGGAGAGTCTATTATTGCATGAAGAATTTATAGAAATGTCCCATTTCCATCTTGTATAATGTTGTTGATGTTGCCCAAACTACACCTCCATTTGAGTGTATAAGTGGTCATTGTCAAAATATGTAACCTAACTGAGGTGAGCGTCGATCCCACAGGAAATATGGTCTAGAACTGAAGTAATTATGAGCAAGTCAAACGAATGAACCTACTTATCTCCCGAAAGGGGGTGAGGGGAATTGTGTAATTGCAGTAAGCAAACCTAAACAAAAAGGAAGTGTTCTGAAATAAGTTAGACAAGTAACTAGGGTATTTTGTTCCCTATGAATTCCTAAATTAGTATCACCAGGTAATCATAATCTTTTCTACTATGTAGCATGTAGAACTAGTAAGCTAAGTTTACCAAACCTTTTGATTCAGGCGAGAGGTAAATTTCACTACGTGATTTGATCTATCCCCGCAGTGTGACATTACTAACCCTTACATTTCTTCCAGTACAACTGCCCTTGATACAGTAAGGTTGATCAGATGATAAAGATCACATTGAATCCTATTAATTAATCTCTTTTCCTATTCATTACTACATTGATCTAGTTAGTAAGAATTAGGGGAGGTTCTAACATTAGCCACCATTAAAAAGCATTCATAATGAGGACAATTAATTAATACATGTATGCACACTTTCCAAGAATTACGAATTATCCGGTTCTACCTTGCTAGTTCTTCATGGTTCCCACAACCCTAGTTGTGGATTTACCTATGCACAACTCATTGTAGATGAAAGAATTAGTTTATGTAATAGTATGATTAAACACTTACAATGATGAAATTAAGAACAAAAAACCCAAAGTTCTCCACAAGAAATCACAATTTAATAATCTCAATGTAAAAATCACAAAATATGAAGTTTCAAAAGTATTTTCATCCTATCGTGCATCTCCCTACTAAAAATACCTAAAAATCTATTAATAATAAGTAAAGTACAAATCCAAAATGAAGTAGAAAAGTCGAATTTGGTAGCTTCTACGGAGTGGGTTACGGGCTGTATAAGAAATCGCGGCCCGTACCTGGGCTTCATACTTTGTAATTTCAAAAAATAGATTTCAATTCCATGAGACCATCTTATAGGTTGTTTTACAACTTACGACCCGTGTAGGGTTTCATCTGATGGCTTTTCTGAAACTCTTCAAAACCATATCCTCCAGGAACGACCCTGATCCATGACTTGTGAATACATCTACGATTCATCTGATAGTTTGTGGATACAATATATAAAACTTGCACATTCACTGGATTTGACTCATGAAACCTCTCCACGACTTGTGGAGTGAACCACGACACGTAGAGTAGTCCACGATTCCTCAAAAACTTCAATTCTGCAGAACTTTGCCCAAAATCATATCAAATCCTATAATCTTGCAAAATAAACATAAAAGCATATCAAACCTAATAACATCACTTTGAGAACGCACAACATTTCATGTTTTAAGTATCAAAAGTGCTATATTTTGGCAGCACATTAACACTGTCAACTTAAAATTATTGCTTCTCCTCAAGCGATAGACTCAACCTACATAAGCAGTATAACAACACATAAACCTTAATCTAATTACATACATCATCTCTAAATCAATCACAAATACATAAACTAGCACATCAGTGCATATCATATAGTCATCACACAAAACAATTCAGATTAATATATGTGACAGTGCAACTATAATAAGCAAGGTAACCACAGATACGCAACAATTTCTGAAATAGCCTAGAATTAACTGTGTAACTCAAGTTCCCTCACAAAAAGAAGTCACATATCTTACTGATGATAGTATTTTCAGATTTGATGCTTAGGATTAACAAAAATCACTCACACTGACAACATAAATTCAAATATTGTGCTCAATACCATATGCTTTCCTCTATACTCACGACTATGACCTTTGAATACTTGGACTAGGATCACTATAAGACTTTCTTGGCTTGTAACGTAGGCTTAGAGGGCTTTGGTATGATGATTTAGGAACATAGTGACTAATGGCCCTCCTTGTCACTGCGTTATTCCAAACTTTTGCCTTACCAACACTGTTATTTTCAACTCATTCTTCCCTTCTCATATTTCAGACCTTTCTGGGTGCCTTAATCAACCTTCTAAACTCATTGCCTTTTATTTTTCACATTCTTTTTCTTTTTAGCTCATTATTTAGGCATCTATTTATTTTTCTCGCACCCATAGAACACTTTTTCGTTTTTGCATGTATCACTAGTTTCTATATCATTTAGTGTGATTTTCTTTATACCAACCACCCTCAACTTAGGTGTTTGGCCTGAGTTGAGGTGCACAATATCTAATCTATGAACCAGAGCCACTTTTGGTAGCCACACTCAACTTAGGCTTTTTGATTGAGTCTAGGTGCAGAATATTCAAGGAAGGATCGGGGCTAAATTCAAGATTTCACATTTAAAAAGGCTCGGTTACTTAGGTGTTTACAGAGAAAAGGGTATATGTAAAGCTTAAACATTAGGACCAAGGGATACATCAAGCGTTTGGTTGGTTATTTAGGCTAAATGGGCTAATATGAACAAAACCTATTGTTCTTTCTTAACCAACTAACCTACAGTCTTAGTCAAAATAACATGACAAGTTCTGAATTGAAACACAACATAAGAATTTTGCAAAGAAGCTCACACACGCTTGCACTAATTACACTATCAACACAGACTATCAGATCATGCTTTTCATCATAATTATGTCACGACCCAAACTAGCGCCTAGATGTGACACGACACAAGGGGAACTCGAAGGAACCCCAGACAAGCCTCTTTACATATCATTACACATCCTTGGTCGCGGAAGCAAATAAATAAAATAAAAGAGTAGAAATAAGGGCATAGGGACTAAGGGAAAACCTTCATTTCATAAAAACTTCAAGAGAGTCAAGCTAATAACATCCTTACATATTGTCTAACAACACCTCTAAACATAGAACTTACTGGGGGCCAAGACAAGCAACTGGGCTCATCCTCATACTAAAGACATTAGCTAATCCAAATATATGAGATATAGTCTAAACATAAGCATTAAAGAAGATAGATATTGTCCTCAGACTTGAGGACTCACCAAAATCTAAGTTGAACAATCCATCTAGCTATGAGGAGGAGAATCAATAGGAGCTCCGGTTCCTACATGGTAATATCATATAGGCATAGACTATGCATTAGCACATTTGAATGTACTAAGTATATAGGATGCAATTCAATAAATGATAAACACCATAAACAAAATGCATAACATAGGCAATGAATAAGCTTATAGAAATATAACATGTACAAATGATACTTGAAGTAAAATCATGCTTATAGAGAACATAATACAAGTGTAAGGAGTGACCATTCTTAGTGCAATCCAAGGCGTACCACCTCCTTGGAGAGGCGCATAAGGTACAAACCCCTCAACGAGGTTGATGGAGTACAAACCCCATAACAAGGTTGATGGATACAAAACCACAACATGGTTGATGGGTACAAATCCACAACATGGTTTCACAGGCCTGCCACCTCTCGAGCAAGGCGATCGAGGTACAAACCCCTCAATAAGGTTACCCGGGCCTACAACCTTTCGAATGAGGCTTGGTCATCCCCAATACTATAGAGATAATATACATGCATTCCTTCCATCATCATCATATACATACATTCCTTTCATCAACATCATATATATACATTCCTTTCATCATCATAAAGTCATTCAACTCATAAGACATGCATTGGACCTTCAATTCCTCAAGAAATCATAATCGGATATTTTATCAAACACTTGGTGGGCGTGCAGTGCTAGTATAAACCATGCAATTCAAGAGTGAAATCATGCAAGAAAACTTGAAGTAAAATAGACCACCAATACTTAGTAATACCATCTTGCAAAATATATTGAAAACCCTTATCAAATATCAAGAGAGATCATAGTTCTATAGCTTAAAACATGCATATTCATAATAGGAAAATCATCTCACGGTATAGGCTTAAAACTGAGTAATCTTATATTTTCAATCAAACTTTCATGAAATCCCCAATATAATATATGATCATAATCTCTAATGAATAATACCCATAAGCAACACAACTTGGAAACATGTAATTTTCATAGAAATGGAAGATTGGGCTTCATGGGTGAAAGGTTCCCATGAATGAAACCCACATACTTAGACCTTGAATTTCTTGAAATCTATTTGTGAAAGACTTGAAGTTTGGAAGTGGGTCTTTGAATCCAAAGCTTGCTCTTGAGTTTCCTTGAATTTGTATTGGGGTTTTGATGTAGGCTCTTGAGAGAATTTAAGAGTGCATTCCAATTGAGAGGAGTGAATTTGATCTTTAGGAATAGGGGTGGGTCTTTAGGAGGTGTTAAGATAGAATTGGAATTCCCAAAATACCAATAAAAATGGATAAATTTACCAAATGCCATTAATGAGGCAGAATTTGGCAAAAATCCATATATACCCTTGCACATACAAGTTCTACGAAAACTGGCATAACTTCTTCATCCGAACTCTAAATAAGGTGAAACCAAGTGCATTGGAAAGATAATTCAAAAGAGCTTTGATTTGATAGGTCGTGGGCAACTCAGGACTTTGTGTTATAAGAGATATTTCCCTTACCCTCCTACCGGCACTTGTGCAAAACGTAGCCAAAGGAAATTTGTTTAAACTTGGCTTGATGTAGGGGACCCATGATGATCTTAAACGACATAAATAAGCTTGACTTAGATCTGAGTGAAATGTTGAAGCTTGAATGAGTTTCTTAAGACCCGAAAGTGAGTTTGGGACACTTGAGTTGGGTGAAATATTTTTTTAAGTGTTTGAGAGAGTATTGGGGAATGTTTTGTATGATATGTAAATGAAATATGACTAAGTTTAGGTATTTTCAAGTTTGGGAACACTTAGGCCCAAGACCAAAAAGTCTTGGACCGAAGAAGAAAAGTAGCTCACAAAATGAACTGAGGCGCGCCCTTGGCGTGTCGCGCCTTGAGCGCGAAAACCTCATGGAAAGTGAATTTTGGGAAAATGAAATTGCGATTCGTTTGCTCTAAAATCGGGGTTAGATACATTCCCAACTCAATTTGACCCCCTGATCAAGAATATGAAGTTGGATTTTCGATATCCCACACAAATTTTGAGATATATGAAAATTACGATTTCGAGCGCTTTCAAAGCACATTTTCGAGCACTTTTTGGAGTCATTTCAATATCTCCCGCTTAGGATCATTTGTACGCAAATGTCGAAGAAATGTATATTAGTGACATAAACATGACAATTTCAACCCAGATAAGGATGCAACAATGCACTTAAACATCATTTCTAAAAGCTCAACATAAGTGTAAATCATCAAGAACTTGTCAATTTAAACATGAATGTATGCAATGACATGAGGGTTGAGACTTAGGACTTGAAATCATAAAAAGGATCGGATTTGTTATCATAAGCTCGAATAGAATGAAAGAGGTACGAATAATGCCTTCCATGCCACTCCAGCTCCCCGAATCACACTTTCAACTTCACGATACTTAAAAAAAGGCCTTGACCAACACCACACCCTTATTAATCAATCTTCACTTATATTCACACAACCTCTCCAACGGACCCTCTCATAGGTCAACTCATCCTCCACAATATCCACAATCCTCAAAAAGTCCTATAACGCTTGAATCACCAATGCATCTCCTCAACCTAGGAGCATGAGGAATCGAACGAACCATATCCATATCCAAAGGCAATCTCCCATTCGTATGCAACCTCATAGTCCTCCTCAACACTTTATAAGGACTCACAAACCGTAAACTCAATTCCCTCTTTACCAAGACGACCACACCTTTTATGTGTGAAACCTTCAAATAGCCCCAATCACCAACTTTAAATTCAAGATCCTCTCTCCTATCATAGTCGTAGGATATTTGATGACTTTGGGCTATTTCATCCTTTCCCTAGTCAACCTCAACTTCTCCATGCGTTCCATAATCAGATTCGGACCCAATGAAGCCATTTCTCTTACTTCAAACCACCCAACTGGGGACATACAATGTCTACCATGTGGAGTCTCAAAAGGAGCCATACCAATGCTAGAATGATAGCTACTATTAGCCTCATAAATAACCATCTTCCTTAAGCCATCAACACTAGACACATACAACCTACCTTAGTGCCTAAGGGCACCATTCCCTCTTAGGAGAAAACCTCCACCTTGCCAATGCTCACCGAAGCCTTTTTATTCTAACAAGGAGGGATCAAGATCTTACTTTTTTTTACCTCATCAACCAAAGAAGACTTTGAACTATCAACAACCACAATGCCACCATTATCAACCTCTTTCAACCTAACCCTTAAACTAGCCAGTCGGTGGACCTCCCTAGTTACCCCTTTGCTACCACCATTAATATGAACTAGGCTACCCATGGACACCCTACTCAAAGCACTGACCACAATGTTAGACTTACCGAGATGATAATGCACACTCATATCATAACCCTTAAGAAGTTCTAACCACCTTATTTGTCTCCAGCTAAGATCCTTCGGGTGAACATATATTGGAGACTCTTGTGATCGGTAACCACTACAACATGTACCCTAAGCAAATAACGATGCCAAATTCTTAAAGAAAATACCATGGTGGCCACTTCAAGGTCATAGATAGGATGATCCTTCTCATGTATCTTAAGTGGTTTAAAAGCATAGGCTATCACCTTATGATTTTTCATCAACACACAACCCAAACCAATCCAGGCGGCATCATAATACATGATGAACCCTTCCCAACCCTTTCGGTAGAGACAAAATAGGAGCGGACACAAACTTATCCTTCAAGGTTTGGAAACTCTTTCACACTCAATGGTTCACACAAACTTAGCCTTCTTTTGGGTCAAGTTAGTCATGTGAGAAGCAATAGAAGGGAACCTATTCACAAACCTCTGATAGCAACCCACTAAGCCCAAGAAACTCCTAATATCCAAGGGAGTTAAAGGTCTAGGTCAATTTCTAATCACATCCATCTTCTTAGGATCCACCTTAATACCATCCTCCGACACCATATGACCTAGGAAGGTAACCTCCTTTAACCAAAATTCACACTTCTCATACTTAGCACACAACTCCTCTTTCCCCAAGATTTGTAACTCTCCCCCCAAATGGTTCACAAGCTCTAAATAAATCAATACTTCATCACTAGAGACTACTATAAACCTAACAAGGTAGGGGTTAATTCCCCTATTCATGAGACCTACAGACATAACCGGTGCATAAGTCAAACCAAAAGACACCACCCCAAATTCAAATATCGAAAAGGAGATCCACTAACTCATTGATCACCAGAAATAGCTCAGCAGATATAACTTAGATTCGACACCCCTAATTCTTAAAAGATGGTAGACACAATCCTGAGAGATCAATTGTACCTTAAGACAAGAAACGGACTTATCCCTTCACAACCACATTACAAGCCCCCACTCGAGGATGGGTTTATAAGGGAATTGAAATTTAACTCTATGGGCCCTATAATCAAAGGAGGCACAACATCTATGCAATTAATCCACCATATTAAACCCAACAAGTCATAAGGCAAGATCTAATACAATACGAACACAAAACAATACCTATGAACTTTCTAACAACAATAGACTCAACAAAGGGGGTAGACTCCAAAAGTTCACACAACAACTCGGGGCACACTTGAAACCCAGTAGCAACAAGAAAGAATCATGAAAGGAATAGTGGCACCCGGGCCCATCAATACAAACACATCAAAGCAAAATGAAATTTCAACATATCGATAGCAACATCGGGCGCCTCATACCCTTATTGCCTCCCACCTCTTGGGCATCTAAGACACATCACCCCTTCATCACCCCCTTTACTCTTATTATGTTTATAGGGGTAATTCTTCCTCTTATTCCCACTCCACCACAATCGAAACAAGCATTAATATCCTTCAAACATAGGCCTCTATGAGCTTTACCATATGTCGAACACACAATATCACCTCTATCTTTGAGAATATGGAACATACCCTCAACACGGGCCCTCTTGGCCCTAATACCTCTCTTACCATTTGAGGTGTACGGAGTACTCAATTGTTGATTGAGTTGAGTTGCCAATTTTATCACCGCTTGGGTCATAACCTATAGAGCATTACAAACCTTCACATTCGATATATCACCATCCTGAGTAGCTTGAGACTTACCCGGAAATATAACAGTTAGGGATTAGCAATAAGCCCTAGTGGACCTAACTCTATCGCACGACATAGATCATGAAGAAGAGAAATATTTCCTAGAATGCCTCATAGCCTCTTATTCATAGTCATGGTGCACTTCACCGCCATGAATAGGACTCTAATCAATGCGGTGTGTTGGACGCCGAGGACCTAACAACCTAGTGCTCTGATATAAAGATTGTCACGATCCAAACTAGGGCCTAGATGTGACACGGTGCAAGGGGAACCCAAAGGAACCCTAAGAAAGCCTCTTAACATATCATTACACATCCTTGGTCACGAAAGCAATTAAACACTGTAAAAGAGTAGAAATAAGGGCATAGAGACTAACGAAAAACCTTCATTTCATAAAAACTTCAAGAGAGTCAAGCTCATAACATCCTTACATATTTGTCCAACAAAACCTCTAAATATGGAACTTAGCAGGGGCCAAGACAAACAACTGGGCTTACCCACATATTAATTATAATGATCCCAAAAAGTTCCTGAAAATGTGCCTCGAAAGTACCTAGAATCGTGATTTCCATATATCTAAAAATTCATTTGTTATTTCAAAAATCCGGCTTCATATCCTTGTTCAAGGGTTCAAATTAAGTGGGAAATGGGTCTAACCCGAATTTTAGAGCAACCATATAAAAATCTGAAAATCGCAAAAAATGCGATTTAGGAGGGTCAACTTTGAAGGGGCATATCTCTTAGCAAAAACGGAACTGTTTGCCTCATGACTTACCAAATTAAATCTCTTTGAATTATCTTTCCAACGCACTTGGTTTCACCTAATTCTGAGTTTGGATAAAAGATTTATGCCCATTTTCGTAGAACTCATTTTATGCAGAAAATGCACATTCCAATGGAGATTTCGCGTCGTCTCCGCGACGCGCCCCTGTTGTTTTTGGTGCCTGTTTTAATTTTTTCAGTCCAAGACTTATAAGTCTTGGGCCTAAGGGTTCGCACACTTAAAAAAACATATACTTAGCCTTATTTCACCCTTATATTATCCTTAACATTCCCCAATATCCTCTCAAACACTTAGACCCATATTTCACCCTAAATTCAAGTCCTAAAACTCAAGACCAATCTTAAGGATTTCTTCAAGGATTTCATTCAAGCTTCAAGTCTCCATCTTCAGTCTCTTTCAAGAGTTCTCCAAAGCTAAGGTATATGGTATTGAACCATTGGGTCCTTTCACCCATAGTGCCTAAGCCTCCTTTTTACTGTTATTGTATCATTTAAAGTTGATTTTACATGTGGGCCTTTTATAGTGAGAAATTTACTGCACAGTAATTTTAATTCATGAAAGTATGGTTGTTTTAGCATGTTTTGAGCTCTAAATCTTAGATCTGATGTTGGATTTAATGAGGGGTTTTGATGCGAATGTCTTGGGGATGTTGCAAGGTGTTGATTGTTGGTTTTACAACAGATTTTTGTGCATGATTTCATCTCTAAATTACATGGTATTTTACCCCCATTTCACACCCTCAAAGTGTTTGTTAAAATGTCCGGATGTGGTTTCTTGAGGAATTAAAGGTCCAAAGCATGAGATATGATATGAATGATGTTATGATGATGAAATGAGCTAATGTATAAGATTATTTCTATATGAAGTGTTCCACTTGAGCATATGATAAATCCTATATAAAGTGTTGCATTAGACCATACCCGATCCGGAGGGACAAGAGCCTGGGTAATCATGTTGGGGGTTTATACTCTTCAACCATGCGAGGGGTTAATATTTCATCACCATGTTAGTAAGGTATGATTACCATCAACCATGTGAGGGGTTTATATCACACAACACTAAGGGATTTATACCTTGAACAACTAGCTTGGTCTCTTCTTCACATATGATATCCTATATGAGCATGATTTACTTAAGCATTGAACATCCATGTCATATTGTTATATTATGTCTAATGCTTAATATTATGAATTTTGATTATGATGCCTACTTATTGTTGCATTGTATCCTACATATTTAGTATACTCAAATGTACTAATGCATACTCTATGCCTATATAGTGTTACCATGTGGGAATCAGAGCTCCCATTGATTCTTCTTGTGGCTAGACGGATTGGTCAAGACAGCCTTTGGTGAGTCTTCCATTCAGGGGACAATGACTATTCTCTTATACTATGTTCTAGAACTATCTTTATTTTATGTATGTATTAACTATAAGGGTGAGCCCAGTTGCTTGTCTTGGCCCCCGTTCTTATCTATGTAGTAGAGGTATTTGGACATGTTTATTCTTGAGCTTTGACTCACTTATGATATCCAAGATATTTAAATATAAGTCTCTCTCTCTCTCTCACTTAGTCCCAATTCCCTATGTTTATATATGTTACGTTGTTTTACATTGCTTCCGCGACCAAGGATGTGTAATGATATGCTATGAGGCTTGTTTAGGGGTTCCTTCGGGTTTCCCACTCGCTGATCATGTCTAGGACCTAGGCTTGGGTCGTGTCACTAATGACATTAGGTAATCCAAATATATGAGATATAATCTAAACATAAGCATGAAAGAAGATAGATATTTTCCCTAGACTTGAGGACTCACCAAAAGCAAACTTGAACAGTCAGTCTAGCCATGAGGAGGAGAATCAATAGGAGCTCCGGTTCCTATATGGTAATTTCATGTAGGCATAGAGTATGTGTTAGTACGTTTGAATGTGCTAAGTATGTAGGATGGAATGTAACAAGTGATAAGCACCATAAACAAAATGCATAACATAGGCAATAAATAATCTTATAGCAATGTGATATGTATGAATGATACCTAAAGTAAAATCATGCTTATATACA
Organism: Solanum clarkiae; assembly: GCA_011800125.2. Classification (NCBI taxonomy): domain Eukaryota; kingdom Viridiplantae; phylum Streptophyta; class Magnoliopsida; order Solanales; family Solanaceae; genus Solanum; species Solanum clarkiae. The sequence goes on along the minus strand of JAABOM020046165.1, from coordinate 37,845 downwards.
GAACATAATACAAGTGTAAGGAGTGACCATTCTTATTAAAATCCAAGGCCTACCACCTCCTTAAAGAAGCGCATGAGGTACGAACCCCTTCATGAGGTTGATGGAGTACAAACCCCTCAACAAGGTTGATGGGTACAAACCCCCAACATGGTTGATAGGTACAAAAACCTAACAGGGTTGATGGTTACAAACCCCCAACATGGTTGCATGGGCCTTCCACCTCTAGAACGAGGTGATCGAGGTACAAACCCCTTAACAAGATTACCAGGGCCTACAAACTCCCCGAATGAGGCTTGGTCATCCCCAACTCTATAGAGATAATATACATACGTTCCTTCCATCATCATCATATACATACATTCCTTTCCTCATCATAATATACATACATTCCTTTCATCATCATAAAGTCATTCAACTCATAAGACATGCATTGAACCTTCAATTCTTCAAGAAATCATAATCGAATATTTTATCAAACACTTGGCGGATGGGCAGTGCCAGTATCAAACCATGCAATTCAAGAGTGAAATTATGCAAGAAAACTTGAAGTAAAACAGTCAACCATTACTTAGTAATACCATCTTGCAAAATACATTGAAAACCCTCATCAAATATCAAGAGAGATCATAGTTCTATAGCTTAAAACGTGCATAATCATAATAGGTAAATCAACTCATGGTATGGGCTTAAAATTGAGTAATCATGTATTTTGAATCAAACTTTCATTGAACTCCAGTATAATATATGATCATAATCTCTAATGAATAATACCCATAAGCAACATGACTTGGAAATATGTAATTTTCATAGAAATGGAAGATTGGGCTTCATGGGTGAAAGGTACCCATGAATGAAACCCACATAATTAGACCTTGAATTTCTTGAAATTGAGTTATGAAAGTGTTAAAGTTTGGAAGTGGGTCTTGGAATCCAAAGCTTTCTCTTGAGTTTCCTTGAATTTGTATTAGAGTTTTGATGGAGGCTCTTAAGAGAATTTGAGAGTGTATTCCAATTGGGAGGAGTGAATTTGATGTTTAGGAATAGGCTTAGGTATTTAGGAGTTGTTAAGATAGCATAGGAATTCCTAAAATAGCAATAGAAATGGCTAAATTTATGGAATGCCATTAATGAGGCCGAATTTGGAAAAAACCCGTATATACCCCCGCATATACAAGTTCTACAAAAACGGGCATAATTTCTTCATCCAAACTCTAAATAAGCTGAAACCAAGTGTGTTGGAAAGAAAATTCAAAGATCTTTGATTTGGTTGGTCATGGGCCAGCCAATTCTTTTTGATCTAAGAGATATTCCCTTTTAAAGTTGAACCTCCTACCGGTACTTGTGCAAAACTTAGCCAGTGGAAATTCTTTTGAAGGACCCACGATGGTATTAAATGACATAAATAAGCTTGACTCAGATTTGAGTGAGAGCTTGAAGAGTTAATGAGTTTCTTGCGACCCAGAAGTGAGTTTGGGACACTTGCATTGGGTGAAATATTTGTCTAAATGTTTGAGAGAGTATTGGGGAATGTCTTGTATGAGATGAAAATTAAATATGGCTAAGTATAGGAATTTTCACGTTTGGGAATACCTAGGATGAAGATCAAAAAGTCTTGGACCGAACAAGAAAAATAATTCACAAATTGAACTAAGGCGCGCCCTTGGCGTGTCGCCTGGAAAAATGAAACTGTGATTCGTTTGCTCTAAAATCAGAGTTAGTCCCATAACTCACTCAACTTGACCCCCTGATCAAGAATATTAAGTTAGAGTTTTGATATCATGCACGGATTTTGAGATATATGAAAATTATGATTTCGGGCGCTTCCAAGACACATTTTCAGACACTTTTTGGGGTCGTTTCAAATTAAACCTTGGCTTATGAGAATAAGTACTGTCAATCAATGATATCAACAAACTAACACATACCAAAATTCTGATGGGTATCGTTTTTCCACAAAACTAACATATGTCAAAAACTTTACTACCATATGCTACGAATAGTACTTACACATCCTAAACGTGCTGGTTCAACAAAAAATAAATGCCCTTAGGGAAAGAACACAGGAAAGAAAACCCCTCAGACTCAAAATTTGGGAAAGTTATAGGCCATGGTTACTCAGACATCACCGAGGCCTATAACTACCCACACCCATCAAAAAAGGTTTGCGTTGTCCACAATGCAATAAAATATAACTAAGTCAAAGCATAGGAGTCAAAAAGAACATACCTGGGCGACTAAGCACCAGTACCTGGCTGTGTTTGACCACTCTCAACCTGGCTATGGTCTCCTTAGTGTCAACAACATGTCTAGAGGATCCAACACCTCTCATTCTCTCAAGATCACGTTCCTACCGATCTCTCTCATCTACAATGGAGCGTAACTTCACAATCTCCAATTGCTCCATATCTGTCAACTACACCTCTCGCCTCAAAACATCTGTATTATCACTATCTAGATGAGGCCTCTTTCCAAGGACGTAGAGTTGTGTCTCTTCAGAGGTGAACAAATCAATAACCAGCTCAGTGGTTTCAGGCAGAGGAAGCACAAGTGGTGCTGATGCTGTTGCCCTCATCTTGGTATGGAGTTGCTAGATCTCCTCCCGAATAGCTATTATGTTAGCAGGCTGGGCTGAACTGAGGCTCTGCTACACCCGCCTCTCAAATGCATCTATGTGGCTGTGAACTGGTGCATGTATCCTCTCAAGTGTTGCTGCAAAATGTGACTCTACTCGTGCTTCAGCCTATTTAATGGCCTGGCGAACCCAAGGCTTGATCTGCTATAGCAACTAAGTTAATTGGGACTCAATGCTAGCCTGTCACTGTACAAGGTCCTGATTGATGCCATAGGAATGTGTACCATGCTAGCTGGGGAAGTCTGTATGGGCACGACCTCTAGTAGAAGAGTAGAAGTGGTAGTGGGCCCTCTTTCTCTCAACGTCAATTTATAGGAGTCCCTCAGTATCTGTAGTAGTAGCAATAAAAGAAGACAGAGGCTCAGACTACAGTGCTAAGATGAACATCTCTGGTAAGTGGACTAGAGGCTACGGTGCTCGCTGGAGGGCCATAAAAATCTCATCAGCCTTTATCAGGCAGGCATCTAGTGTCCTCTAAACCTCGATTAGAGATTCGAATTGATGTAAAGTCTCTACCCCCGCCACTATACAGAAGTGTCATGACCCAAGCCTAGGGTCTAGACGTGACACAGTGCAAGGGGAACCCAAAGGGACCCTAAGCAAGCCTCTTAGAACATTATTACATATCTTTGGTTGCAAAAGCAATATAAACAACATAAAAGATTAAGAATAGGGGGCAACGAGACTAAGGGAAAAGCTTGAACAACATCATAATCAAGAGACAAGAGACAACTTCATATCATAGACATCAAAAAAAAAAAAAAATAGAGTCAAGGCTCTTAACATAGATATACAACATGTCCAATAAACACCTCTAATACATAGATAAAAGCGGGGCCAAGACAAAGCAATCAGGCTCACGCTCATAGTCAAAATAGAAAATAAAGAAGATTGTCTCAATACATAATAAGAGCAACATCGACCAAGGTCCCCGAAGTGAAGGACTCACCACAAGCTTGAGTAGTATCGATCTAGCCACGTGGAGGAGGATGATCAACTTGGGCTCCGGTTCCTACGTGGTGATATCATGTAGGTAAGAGTATGTATTAATACGTTTGAATGTACTAAGTATATAGGATGCAATGTAAAAGGAGATGGGCATCATAATCTAAATGCATAGTAATAGGCAATAAACAATATATAACAATATGGCATGTATGCTCAATGCTAAAGTAAACATGCTTAATAACTCATATATGTTTAGAATAGACCAAGCTAGATTTCCAAAGTACAAACCCCTTGGTAGGTTAGTTATGATATTTCCCCATCTCTAGGTGGTGAAGTACTAAACCTTCACTCGGTTGGTGATGATGCCGCCCCATCACCTAGGTGGTGAAGTACTAACCCTTCATTCGGTTGATGAGTACAAACCCTCATCTCGGTTATCCGTGTTCCTAGACCCCCCGGATAGGGCATGGTCTAATGCAACACTTTATATAGGATTATCATATACATAAGCTCATTTCATTATCATAACATCAATCATATCATATCTCATGCTTTAAACTTTCAATTCCTCAAGAAACCACATCCGAATATTTTATCAAACACTTAAAGGGTGTGAAATGCTATTGTAAAACCATGAAATATAGAGATAAAATCATGCAAGAAAATCCTTTGTAAAACCATCAATCAACACCTTGCATCAACCTCAAGCAATATACATCAAAATCCCTCATCAATTCTTACAATAGATCCAAGATTTATAGCTCAAAACATAGCAAAACAATCATAACTTTACATAACTTTAATATAATGTGCAGTGAATTTCATAATAAGCAAGACCCATTTGTAAATCAATTTTAAATCATACAATTTGAGTAAAAGGAGATTAGGGCACCATGGGTGGAAGAGCCCAATGATTGAAACCCACATACCTTAGCTTTGAAGAAGATCTTGATGAAGATCAAAATGGAGGCTTGAAGCTTGAAGGAAATCCTTAGTTTTGGATGAGGGTTTTGAGACTTGAATTTGGGAGTGAAAATATGACTAAGTGTTTGAGTAAGTATTGGAAAATTTTTAGGATGATATGAGGGTGAAATAAGGCTAAGTATAGGTAAAAACACGTTTGGGAACACTTGGGCCCAAGACCCAAAAGTCTTGGACCGAGATAGAAATCACTCGCAACAAAATACACAGGTACACATCTGGTACGCAATGCAGACCTATCACTGAGGTCAAATTAACACATATCCACAATAGCTGCACGTCGGGGTGTTGTGGCGGATCAATTTCGGATAAGAAAAATTATGAAAATTGAAATTGCTAATTGTTTGCTCTTAAATCAAAGTTAGACCCCCTTTCCCCCTAATTTGGAGCCCCTGAGCAAGAATATGAGGTTAGAGTTTCGATACCGCACACGAATTTTGAGATATACAGAATTTAAAATTTTGGGCATTCCGAGGCACATTTTCGAGCACTTTTTGGGGTCATTTCAATATCTCCCCCTTGGGAACATTCATCTCCAAATGTACGAGGGATGTACAAATGAGAGTAATCAAGAATAAATCATCCCCAAAAAAGAATGCAACATTACATTTAAACAACATTTTCAAAACCTCAACATAAGTGTAAAGTCATCACAAATTTGTCAACTTAAACATGAATGCATATGAATGACATAAGGGCTGAAACAGAAAACTAGAATTCACATAGAGGACTTAGAATTGGTACCTTAGGCTTGAGTGGAGTGGAAAAGATAAGGATACAGCCTTTGCATGTCTGCTTTGGCCTTCCAAGTAGCACTTTCGATTTGTTGGTTTTTCCAAAGGAGCTTAACAGACACCACCTCCTTGTTCCTCAATCGCTCCACTTGTCTATCCAAGATCTGAACCAGAATCTCCTCATATGTCAAGTTATCCATAACAATACCCACAACATCAAGAGGCATAATAGCGTTAGGATCACCAACACATTTTCTCAACATAGAGACATGGAACACCGGGTGAACCAAATTCATTTCACTAGGCAACTTCAACTCATAAGCTACCTTGCCAACCCTCTTCAAGACCTCATAAGGACAAACATATATTGGACTCAAATTCCCCTTTTTACCAAAACGGACCACACCTTTCATTAGGGAAACCTTCAAATAAACCCAATCACCCACTTTGAATTCAAGTCTCTTCTTCTCACATTGGCATAGGATTTTTGACACCTTTGGGATGTCTTCAATCTTTTCCTAATCATCCTAACCTTCTCAAGAGTCTCCATAATCATATCCAGTCCCAATAAGGCCACCTCTCCAACCTCAAATCAACCAACCGGTGATTTACAACGTCTCTCTCCCATAAAGAGCCTCAAAAGGAGCCATACCGATGCTAGTGTGGTAGCCATTGTTGTAGGCAAGCTCAATTAAAGGAAGATGATCATCCCAACTACCCCTCAACTCCAATGCACATGCCCTAAGCATATATTCAAGGGTTTGAATCATTTTTTTGGCTTGGTCATCCGTTTAAGGGTGGAAGGCTATACTAAGGTGAACTTTTGTACGAAGACCCCTTTGAAAAGACCTCCAAAAATGTGAAGTGAATTATAAACCATGATCCGATATTATGGACAAAGGAACCCCATGTAACCTCACCAACTCATGGATATACAACCTTGCATACTCTTCAGCCTCATATGTGGTCTTAACTGGTAGAAAGTGAGCCGATTTCGTCATCCTATCAACCACCACCCAAATGGAATTAGAACATTTCTAGTCTTGGGCAACTCATCCACAAAATCCATATTAATCACCTCCCACTTCAAAGTTGGAATGTCTATGTCTTGGGTTAGTCCACCCAACCTTTGATATTCAGCTTTGACTTGTTGACAACTATGGGAACTGAAAATGAACTTGGCAATCTCCCTCTTCATGCCTCCCCACCAATACACATCTCTCAAGTCTCTATACATTTTGGTGGAACAGGGGTGGATAGAATAAGAAGAATTGTGGGCCTTATCAAGAATCTTCTCTCTCAAACCATCAACAAAAGACACACACAACCTACCTTGGTACCTAAGGGCACCATCTCCCCCTTGGGAGAAAACCTCTAGTTTGCCATCTTTCACCAAGGCCTTTAATTCAAGCAAGGTGGAGTCACGATCTTGTTTTGCTATCACCACATGAACCAATGAAGACTTTGACCCATCAACAACAACCACACCATCATCACCAACCTCTTCCAACCTAACCCCAATCTAGCCAATTGGTGCATCTCTCTGGACATCTCCCTATCACCACTATCAACATAGGCTAAGCTACCCATAGACACTCTACTCAAAGCATCTGCCAGCACATTTGCCTTACCCAAATGATAGTTCACACTCATATTGTAGTCTCTTAGAAGTTTTAGCTACCTCGTTTGCCTCAATTTTAGATCCTTTTGAGTGAATACATATTGGAGGCTCTTATTATCGGTGAACACATCCACATGCATACCATACAAGTAGTGACGCCAAATCTTTAATGTAAACAAAGTGGCGACTAACTCTAAATCATGGGTAGGGTAGTTCCTTTCATGTACCTTGAGTTGTCTAGAAGCATAAGCTATGATCTTACCATTTTACATCAACACCAAAACCCAAACCAACCCAGGAAGCATCACATTACACAACAAATCCCTCAAGCCCATCTAGTAGTGAGAATATAGGTGCGAACACAAGCTTATCTTTCAATGTTTGGAAGCTCCTCTTACACTTATCAATTGACAAAAATTTAACCTTCTTTTGTGTCAATTTTTTCATAGGGGAAGCAATGGAGGAGAACCCATCCACAAACGCTCTATAATAACCTGCTAGGCCCAAGAAGCTCCAAATATCCTACAGGGTAAATGGTCTAGGCCAATTTCTAATCACATTAGTTTCTTAGATCCACTTTTATACCATCCCCGACACCACATGACCCAAAAATGCAACCTTCTTCAACCAAAATTCACACTTGTCATATTTGGCATACAATTTCTCCTCCCTCAATCTTTGTAACACAACTCTCAAATGTCCCATATGCTCCTCCCTACTATGTGAATAGATCAAAATATCATCAATGAAGACCACAACAAAGGAATCAAGGTAATGTTTCAAGACCCTATTTATTAGGTCCATGAAGATGCATTGGTCAACCCAAAAGACATCACAACAAACTCATAGTGCCTATATCTAGTTTGGAAGGCCGTCTTAGGAATATGACACTCCCTCACCCTCACTTGATGATACCAGACCAAAGATCAATCTTAGAGAAGAATCTAGGCCCTTGTAATTGGTCTAACAAGTCATCAACCCTTGGAAGGGGATATCTATTCTTGATGGTGACCCTATTGAGTTGTCGGTAGTCAATGCACATTCTAAGTTACCCATCCTTCTTCTTTACAAACAACACTGGAGCACCAATATGATTGAATAGGTCTAATAAATCCCTTCTCCAAAAAATCTTTTAATTGTTCCTTTAACTCTTTCAATCGCCGGGACCATACGGTAAGGGGAATAGAGATAGGTTGAGTATCAGGAAGGAGATCTACGCCAAAATCTATCTCCATTTCGGGAGGGACACCAGAAAGGTCATTTGGGAAGACATCAAGAAATTTATTTTCAACAAGAATGACATCAAAATCTATCATGTCTAATTCAACAAGATCATAAGGCAACAACATATGCAAAATACAAATAGGACAACTCCTATAAACTTTCCTCGCAACAATAGATGTACGAATAGGAGTAGACACTTCATACGACTCATGCAATAACTTAGTGTCAACATGGAACTTTTTAGCAACTAAAGGGGTAACAAAGGAAAGAGTGACACCTGGATCAATCAAAGCATATACATCAAAGTCAAAGATTTTCAACATACCGGTAACAACATTGAGGGACCTCACCAACGCCTTGCCTTCCATGTAGTGCATAAAACCGATTGTACCTTTGGGAAGCACCTTGAGGACCACCTCTACCCAATGGAACCACATTTGCATCTAGGACCTTGCCACGGTTTCTTGGACAACCTTTTTTCTTGTGACCAAGCTCCCCACAACCAAAGCATGCATTAGAACCCTTCAAACATGGACCATTATGACTCATCCCACATCTAGGGCACATATCCATGGGAGCCACACTACCAACACCTTGAGACCTAGGGAAGTCATTGGCAAATCCCCTATTAGTAGTATGAGTAGGACCTTGGCCTTGATGAAACCTAATACTCTTTTGGAATTTACCCTCAAATCGGCCCTCTTGGCCTAATGACCTCTTCTCTTCCTCAATTTCTCCACCTCCACTTGCTCGACATAGGTCATCAACCGAGACAAATCCATGTTAATAATTAGCATAGTGGATCGACATTCTTCACTTATCAAGTCGGAGGCCCCCATCATGAACTTATTCATCCTAGATCTAAGATCAACCACTAAATGAGGAGCATGCTTTGAAAGTTGATTAATCTTGAGGGGATTCTCCATCACACTAATAACACCTTATTTCAAGTTTATAAACTCCAACAACTTAGCTTCCCCAAACTCAATAGGGAAAAATTGATTAAGGAAAGCCAATTTGAACTCCTCCCGAAGCACCACATTACCAATTCGTTCTCACCCTTCCGTTGATCATACCATATTTGGGCTACTCCTTTAGGTTGGTATGATGCAAAATCCACCTTTTCATTCGGCCCAATACCCATGATATTCAAAATTTTGTAGACCTCAGCAATGAACTCTTGTGGATCTTCATCCACCTTTGACCCATAGAAAATCGGAGGATTCATCCTAATGAAGTCCCTTACCTTAGCTCTCGGGGTAGTAGCATGAGGACCTTGGGCCCCTTGATTAACTTGGTTGGCCACCCCTTGGGCAAGCATAGTGAGTGCATCCCGAAGCTAACCATTGGTTAGTTGCTCCTCGTGAGTTTGGGCCCATCTTCCTTTAGTGTTTGGCATGATCTAGCATAGAAAAGAACAATCATTAGGGAGGGGAAACTTACCACAACTTTGTAGCATGACTTAGAACATTAAGAAGGGAAATATTTCCTAAAATGTCTTATAGCCTCCTATTCATAGTCATGGCGTGCTTCACAATCATGAATAGGACACTAATCAATGTGGTCTGTGGACTCTGAGGATCTATCAAACTAGTATTCTGATACCAAGTTTGTCATGATCCAAACCTAGGGCCTAGACGTGACACGGTGCAAGGGGAACCCTAAGGGGCCCTAAACAAGCCTCTTAGAACATCCTTACATATCCTTGTTCGCGGAAGCAATAGAAACAACCTAAAAGAGTAAGAATAGTGGGCAACAAGACTAAGGAAAAAACTTGCACAACATCATAATCAAGAGATAGGAGACAACTTCATATCATAGACATCAAGAACAATAGAGTCAAGGCTCTTAACATAGATACATAACATGTCCAATAAACACCTCTAATACATAGATAAGAGCTGGAGCTAATACAAAGTAATCGGGCTCACCCTCATAGTCAAAATAGAAATCACTGTTCTATTTTGACTATAAGGGTGAACCTGTTACTTTGTCTTGGCCCCCGCTCTTGTCTATGTATTAGAGGTGTTTGTTGGACATGTTATGTATTTACGATATGAGTTTAACTCTTGTCTTATGACCATAATATTGTGCAAGCTTTTCCTTTAGCCTAGGTTTCCCCATTCTTCTATATTTGATGCTTGATTTATTGTTTCTATGACCAAGGATGTGCAATGTTGCTTTATGAGGCATGCTTGAGGTCCCTTTGGGTTTCCCCTTACTTTGTATCACATCTAGGCCCTACGGTTGGGTCGTCACAAAATTTGTACAGAATCACGAGGTTGATAGATCCACGGAGTCTAACACACCACGTCAATTAGAGTCCTATTCATGGTTGTGAAGCGCTCCATGACTCTGAATAGGAGGTTGTGTGTCACGTCACAAGTCCCGTTAGGGCAGAATGGCACCCTTTACCGATAAGGCCTGGGAGAACCAACCTATATCTATGCTCATTCTATACATATATAAGGGATTTCTACATTTGACATGCCTTTAAGAAAATAAACAGCGATAACAAGCCAAAATGAAATGCATATGACTAGGTTGTTGGGGCCACAATGTCTAAAGTATGAGGTATGACTACACTTTAATTTACATAGTCTACAAAGCCTTTAGATAAGGAAAAGTAACTGATAAGGGTCGGTACAGGCGCCCTTCTCAACAAATTGTGCAATACAAACATATAAGCTCTAGACATATACAAAGCTTCGAAGAAACCTGGAGCTTGGTAACAATAGCTGAATATCCTATACTCCTACTGGGGAGATCTACTAGCACCTGTACCTGTAGCATGAAATGCAGGTCCTTCATAAGGGACGTCAGTATAGGATAATGTATTGAATATGTAAGGCAGGAAACACTGTATATGATATAACAACTCAAGTGAAATTGTACACTGGTTTAGCATAAGCGACCACCTTTAGTATACTGTGGGATCATGTGCTTTATGTTCTTTATATTACTTTACCTTACTGTAAATATGTGCACAGCTGTAATACAAATGACCAACTGATTAGTGGTGAACTATATCAAGTTCTTCCCTAGCTAGGTTCTTCCTTAACTCCTCGGGATACCCCCCGTGATAGGATCAGCCCTAGCTAGGTTTTACTTGCACCCCTTGGGCTACCACCCATCAAAAACTGAATACTTTATCATTCAATTACCTTTGAGATGATTCGTTTGATGGTCATAATATTGAAACTGTATGACTGTAGATGTAGCACGTGACATGTAAATAATCATACAAGACAATATGACACAAATAATAAAATACATTTGAAATGAGACAACTCGTGAACATTATTTAGCAATAAGCACTCATATGACTTGGTGTCCACGTATGTATGCATATTCGAAGGTGACTATATATGGGAGCATATGAACATGTGCAAGAGGGTAGACACAGTTAATAATTGTGTCAGAGTTAGTAAATGCCTTTATGTGCCAAGGAAAGATCTATGTTTCATGCCAAATAATACGAGGTCAAGTAGCCTTACATACCTCACTGTATGACCTTGTTACTATCTCAAAATGACCTTACCTTTGTTCAAATACATATCTACAATATATTAGATGATAAAACTATTATTAGCAGCCAATAGATACACTTTGGAAGCCCAATCTCATAGAAAAATAATCTACGGGCAGCAAGCGGACAATTATAAACCCTACCGTATTCTTTCAACCGTTTCACCTCAAATCATATTTTCTAGTATATATATGCATGTACACATCATGTCCAGCCTGTTTTAGTGTCATAAAAGTATAGCAACAGCCCACAAAGCACAACACATAACAATTCTACCCAACCTAAAAATGGACAGTATAACGTTACCTTCCTTCGCTACATTTCGACGTCGACGATTCCAAAACTATTCCAACTCTAACCAAACTGTTCCAGTAACATTTACACATACAAAAAACCTTGAAACAGTCTCAGAATAGTAACAAATTAGTCATTAAGGACGTGAGACAATATCCTTCTATCCAACAGCCCACAAGTTCATATTAAACACACAATTGCGATATCATATACGAACTGACTTTTGTGGAATATAAAAGTGGTTAATCAGCCTTGTTACATTACTGTAAGAACAACCTTTGTTAAACAAAATAAGTATTAATTTATAATAAAGCCAACCAACAAGAGAAAAACCTTTTAATTTACAAGAAAAGTGCACAAGAATCCTTAGCATACAATCTGTCCGGAATTTCCAGTATATGTGTGATTAACTTGTTCCTTTGGTTTTGATAAACAGGCTATACTAGGTGCAGATGTAGATTTACTCACCTTCATACTCAAGGTTTAGAGCTTCTTTAGGGACCCTTGTGTGGTTGTAAATCTTGTCTTTCACCCCATTAAACGTGAGTAAACCAATACCAAGAAGGCAGATTTTTTCTTGTCTAAGTTGAAATGAATTTGTGTGCTGGTTTTTATCCCTTCTTGGCTTTTTGACCATCTTAAACTACATATTAATAAGCTGCTTATCCATCAACTTGGCCCTTACACAGGCTTAAATGGGTCTCCAATTTGATGGGCTTGGGCTGCCTATTTTTCAACTTTCCTTTCACTTATTTTGGGCCCAATTTGTTAGGTGTGTTGTGATGTCTTTGGGACCTTTTTAATATCTTTCTTGGGCTGGAAATTTGGTCCATTTTGGATGCTATAACATGGGCTAAATTCACACCCTTAACATGGACTTTATTCATAATCGAACTTGGACAAATTCGACGTCGAGCCTCTTCTCCGTTTAGCTAGCAAAGTTAAGATAAGCAAGTAGGTGACTCACCTGCTAGCTTGTTAAGTCCTATAAGCACGTCCATTCTCTCACTTCATTTAAGGCCATAATATCCTCAATTCGACACAAAACATGTATACACTCACCCTCTTAAGCATTAGATGCACATAGAGCCCATTAACACGAGATTCAAGCACTTTTAAAAATTAGTGCTAATTTGACCAAACCATGTCATGTTTCATTTGCATTGTACTAGTATTGTAAGGTGTGGGGTGTTACATACTCCACCCTTTAGGAACATTCTTCCTCGAATGTTAGAATAATCGGATAGCTTAGTAAATATTTGACAGCATATTAAGTAAGCAATTACACGTACCTATTAGTGTCCAAATTTTGCATGTTGGACTTCTTCTTTAGCTTCAAATAAGTAAGGGTATTTTGATTTCATCACATCCTCGGCCTTCCATGTTATTTCTTCGACGTGCGGGTTTCTCCAAAGTACTTTACTAAAGCTATTTCTTTATTCCTTAGCTTCTTAACTTGACAATCTAGAATGTCAATAGGTACCTCTTCATAGGTGAGATCTTCTGTAACATGTACATCCTCAATAGAAGTGATACGAGATGGATCACCTATACATTTTTGAAGTATTGAGACATGAAAAATTAGATGAACTATTGAAAGATCTTGGCGTAGCTTAGTTCATATGTAACCTAGCTGAACCTCCTAATAATCTGATATGGCCCTATATAACGTGGGCTCAATTTTTCTTTCTTACCAAATCTCATAACCCCTTTCATTAGAGACACATTTAAAAATACCTAATCCCCTACTGAGAATTCCAGTCCTCTTCTCCTAGCATCCGCATACAATTTGTGATGACTCTGGGATGTTTCTAGCCGTTGTTGTATTACTTTAACTTTTTCCATGGCTTGTTGCACTAGATCTGGCCCAAGTGAGGTGGTTTCACCCACTTCAAGCCATCAATAGTCGACCTACATTTTTTTCCGTATAAAGCTTCGTAAGGTGCCATCCTGATGCTCGCGTGGTAGCTATTATTATAGGAAAACCCAATAAGTGGTAAATGGTCTACCCAACTACCTTTAAAGTCCAATGCACAAGCTCGCAACATATCTTCAAGTGTATGAATGGTGCGTTCTGCTTTACCATCAGTTTGAGGGTGGAAAACTGTACTCAAATTCACTTATGTCCCTTAACTCCTTTGGAAGGACTTCCTAAACTTTGCAGTGAATTGAGATCCTCGGTCAGATTTAATGGAGATTGGGACTCCATGTAGTTTGACTATCTTTTTTAGGTATAGCTTCACATACTCTTCATCTGTATAATCACTCCTAACTAGTAAGAAGTGTGCTGACTTTGTGAGCCTGTCAACTATTACCCATATGGACTCAAACTTCTGAGATGAGCGAGGCAAGCCGGTAACAAAATCCATATTGACCATATCCCACTTCCATGTTTGAAGCTCTATACACTGCACATAATATCCTGGATTTTGATGTTCTACTTTCGCTTGTTGGCAATTTGGACATTGAGCCACAAATTCTGCAAGGTCTTTTTTCATGCCTCCCCACCAAAACATCCGCTTTAGGTCATGGTACATCTTGGTTGATCCTGGATGGATGGAATATCGAGAATGATGGGATTTTTCCATTATCCTCTTTCTTAACCCATTAATATTAGGCACACGTCATCTATTCTAGCAGTAAAGTACTCCATTTTGTGCAAGGTCAAAGCCCTTTATCGTACCCTGACTCACGTTTTTCTTAAGCTGTCGTAGAACAGGATCCTGTAGCTGTTTTTCTTTCACCTCCTTTACCAATAAAGACTCCATAGCATTCTGCATAATAATCCCTTCCTTGGGAGTTTCAAGAAGGCAAACTCCTAAAGTGGCTAACTGATGTAGATCCTTAGCCATTCCTTGACTTATCACAGCAGGATCACTGGTATTCATGATTTCCTTACGACTTAGAGCATCGTCTACCACATTTGCTTTCCTTGGATGGTATATTATATCAATGTCATAATCCTTCATTAGCTCTAGCCATCTCCGCTGTCTTAAGTTTAGGTCTTTCTGCTTAAAGATGTATTGTAGGCTCTTATGATTAGTATATATGTCAACGTAAACCCCGTACAAATAGTGGCACCATATCTTCAAGACAAACATAACCGCTGCTAGTCAAGATCATGTATTGGATAGTTATTCTCATGTGGTCGTAGTTGTCTGGATACATAAGCAATTACCTTACCATGCTTGTTCAGTACACATCCTAAGCCAACTCCTGAGCATCACAATACACTGTATACCCTTTAGTACCTTCTGGGAGTACTAGCACACGTGCAGAAGTTAGCCATTTTTCAGATTCTGGAAGTTCCTTTCACATGCATCGTTCCATTAGAACTTGGTTGCCTTGTGTGTCAACTTTGTTAGGGGTGCAGAAATAGAAGTAAAACCTTCCAAAAACCTTCTGTAATAACCTGCCAAACATAGGAAGCTCCGAACTTCCGTGGGTGTTGTTGGTCTTGGACAATCTTTCACAGCTTCTATCTTTTGTGAATCAACCCTTATTCCCTCATCAGACACAATATGACCCAAGAATACTACTGATTTTGGCCAAAATTCACATTTAGAAAACTTGGCATACAAGTGTCGATCATGAAGAACCTGTAACACCTGTTGCAATTGATCTACGTGGTCTTCTTCTGATCTTGAAAATACCAAAATGTCATCTATGAATACTATCACGAACACATCTAAGAAGGGCTTAAATACCCTGTTCATCAGATCCATAAAAACAACTGGTGCATTCGTTAGCCCAAACGACATAACAAGAAATTGAAAGTGACAATAGCGTGTTCTGAAAGCAGTCTTGGGTATATATTGCTCCTTCACTCTCACTTGGTGATAACCTGATATCAAATCAATTTTTGAAAAGCATTTGGCACCCTGTAACTGATCAAATAAATCATCAATCCTGGGGAGAGGGTATTTAATCTTAATTGTCACCCTATTCAATTGTCGGTAGTCGATACACATTCTCAAGGTGCCATTCTTTTTGTGTACAAATAACACTGGTGCAACACACGGGGACATATTAGGTCTTATAAAACCCTTCTCCAATAAATCTTTTAACTATTCTTTTAATTCATGCAATTCTGCCGGGGCCATTTTGTATGGAGGGATAGAAATAGGTTGAGTGCCCGGAAGTAAATCAATACCAAAATTTGTTTCTCGTTTAGGAGGTAAGCCTGGGAGTTCTTCAGGGAACACATCAACAAATTCATTCACTACTGGAACTGACTGAAGAGTTGGTGATTCTGCCTCCATATCCCTTACACTAACTAGATGACATATATACCCATTGGATATCATCTTTCTTGCCTTAAAATAAGAGATAAACTTACCCTTTGGCGCCCCAACATTGCCTTCCCATTCAATAACTGCCTCATTTGGAAAGTGGAAGTACACTCTCTTAGTTCAGCAATCCACGGTGGCATAACAAGACGTTAACCAATCCATACCCATTATAACATCAAATTCCACCATTTCTGACTCAATTAGGTTAGCCAATATGTCACGGCCACAAATAGTTACTACACAGTCATAATAAACCCTCCTAGCCATAATAGATTCAGTAGTTGGTGTAGACACTTCAAATGATTTGTTCAATAATTTGGGTATTCTCTTAAGCTTCCCAGCAACTAGTGAAGTGATGTATGATAGTGTAGAACTAGGTTCTATTAATGCATATACATTATGTGAAAATACGGACAATGTACCTGTGACCACATCAGGTAAATCTTCCAAATTCTACTGACTTCCCAGTACATAAGTGAACCCCGCTAGAGCTAGCTACCCTTCTAACACCTCTACCATGACCCATAGGTGCTTGCTGACCCCTACCTAATGGAGGAACTAGTGATGATGATGCAACAACTGTTCTCGTGGATTGTGCCATGCCACCCATACATCTCCTTGGGTAATCTCTTATCATATGCCCTGGTGCACCACACCAATAGCAAACATCTGTCCCAACACGACATATACCCGGATGACTCCTTCCACACTGTTTACAAGGCTGCTTGGGAATCATTGGTTGGCTTGCTGAATAACCTACTGCTCGGGCACCTTGCCCTTCACCTTGTTGACCAAACTGATTACTTCGGGTCCCTTGAAATTGTGGTGGAGCACTGGCTGCAAAGTAGGAGGATGATGGCCTAGGTGGTCTATTAGAAAATTTGTGCCTAAGCTCACCTTGGAGTGATGTAAACTTCCTTGTAGATCTATATCTTTTGGCCTGCCCCCTCTCCACCACCAGTGTCCTTCTCCTCTGACTCTGATCCTTCAATTTTTGTGAAAAAGCCTGCATTCTTGCTGTGTCCATATCTTTGTTCAAGGAAGCAATAGTGCAGTCTCTGACCAGATACATATCAAACCTATCTACATATCGATGAACTCTATCTGACATTGTAGTAACTAGATCAGGAGCATACCTTGCCAGGAAATCAAATTGAAGGCTATACTCCCTTACACTTATATTCCTTTGGTGGAGATTCAGGAATTAATCTGACGGGTCTCTTAGATCTCTAATGGCAAATAATGGTCAAGAAATGCCTCTTTAAATTCTTTCCAGGAAGTTGGAGGTGCATCTATACCCTTAGATTTTTTCCAAGCTTCATGCCACAATATAGCCACACCCTTCAACCTATATATCGCTAACTCGACAGCTTCTGTACCACTCACGTGCGTAACTTCTGAAGTGTGCTGAATTTGATCAATAAAGTCTTGAGGATCTTCATTTGGATTTGACCCAGTGAAGGATTGTGGGTCCAAATTAAGAAAATCACGTATACTCGTGCCAGCTGCCCTATTTGTACCACTTGTACCCATAACTAGACCTTCCTGCCTTTGACCTTGGCCATCAACTATACGAGTCAATGGTTGGACTTCATTTCTCAGATCCTGCAGGGTAGCATCAATAGGTAGTTCTGGGGGAATTTCACTACTCTCAGGTTCATCAGGAACTGGAGGAGTTGGAGATGTTTGTGACAAAGACTCCTCTCGGACCTCATCTCTTGTCTTACCT
Organism: Solanum clarkiae; assembly: GCA_011800125.2. NCBI lineage: Eukaryota > Viridiplantae > Streptophyta > Magnoliopsida > Solanales > Solanaceae > Solanum > Solanum clarkiae. Next base: position 19,861 of record JAABOM020046165.1, on the reverse strand, counting down.
GGCTGGGTATACCAACCACCACTTCTACTCCCTTCCCTTTACCTATGTTCTGCCTTGTTTCTGGAATACTTGCTGTACAAAAGAATTTATGGATTAGATATAATGCACCTATTACACTTGACTTTATGGCACGAACTAAAGAATAGAAAGAAAGTAACAACTCCTAAATGCCACGTAGCCTCCTGCTTATACATGTGGTGCACAACACATCAATAAACAAGATTCTACATAGACATGGCTTTGTAGACTCCCTAGGATGACCAGCTCTGATAGCACTTCTGTCAAGCCCCAAGTCCCATTAGGGAGGAATGGCACCCGTTGCTGATAAGGCCCTGGATAACCAACCTGTATCTATGCTCTTTCTATACATATTATAGGGTATTTCTACGTTTGACATGCCTTTAAGAAAATAAACAACGATAACAAGTCAAAAGGAAATGCACATAACTAGGCCGTTGGGGCCATGGTGTCTAAAGTACGAGGCATGACCACACTTTAATTTACATATTCTACAAAGCCTCTAGATAAGGAAAAGTAATTGATAAGGGTCGGGACAGGCCCCACCTCAACAAACCGTGCAATATAAATATATAATCTCTAGATATATACAAATCCTCGAAGAAACCTGGATCTTGGTAACAACAGCTGAATATCTTGTACTCCTACTGGAGAGATCTACTAGCACCTGTACCTGCAACATGAAATGAAGCTCCCCCATAAGGGACGTCAGTACGGGATAATGTCTTGAATATGTAAGGCAGGAAACACTATACATGATATAACAACTCAAGTGAAACTGTACACTAGTGTAGCATAAGCGACCACCTCTAGTTATACTGTGGGATCATGTACTTTACGTTCTTTATATTACTTTACCTTTACTGTAAAATCTGTGCACAAAAGTAATTCAAATGACCAACTGATTAGTGGTGAACTGTATCGGGTTCGTCCATGGCTAGGTTCTTCCTTAAGACCTCGGGCTCCCCCCTTGATAGGATCGTCCCTGGCTAGGTGTTGCTTCCACCCTCGGGCTACCACCCATCAAAAACTGTATACTTTATCTTTCAATTACCTTTGAGATGATTCTTTTGGTGGTCATAATATTGAAACTGTAAGACTGTAGATGTAGCGTGTGACATGTAAATAATTGTACAAGATAATATGACAATGAAAAGAGTACGTTACACAAATAATGGAATACATATGAAATGAGACAACTCGTTAACTTTATTTAGCAATAAGGACTCATATGACTTGGTGTCCACGCATGTATGCATATTCGAAGGTGACTATGTATGAGAGCATATGAACATGTGCAAGAGGGTAGACACAGTTAATAATTGTTTCAGAGTTGGTAGATGCCTTTATGTGCCAAGGAAAGATCAATGTTTCATGCCAAATAATACGAAGTTAAGTAGCCTTACATACCTCGTTGTATGACCTTGTTACTATCTCAAAATAACCTTCCCTTCCTTCAAATACTAATCTACAACATATTATATGATAAAACTAGTATTAGCAGCCAATAGATACACTTTGGAAGCCCAATCTCATAGAAAAACAACATACGGGCAGCAAGCGGACAATATAAACCCTAGCGTATTCTTTCAACCATTTCTCCTCAAATCGTATTTTCTAGTACATATTCACATGTACACATCATGTCTAGCCTATTTTAATTCCATATCTATCTTGCAACATACCACAAAGCACAACACATAGCAATTCTACACAACCTAAAAATAGACAGCATAACGTTACCTTCCTTCTCTACATTTCGACATCGACGATTCCAAACCTATTCCAACTCTAACCAAACTGTTACAGCAACATTTACACATACAACCAACCTTCAACTATTATCAGAATATTAACAAATCAGTTGTTAAGGACATGAGGCAATATCCTTCTATCCAACAGCCCACAAGTTCAAATTAAACACACAATTGCGATATCATATAAGGACTCACTTTTGTGGACTATAAAAGTGATTAATCAGCCTTGTTACATTACTGTAAGACTAACCTTTGTTAAATAAATAAGTATTAATTCATAATAAATCCAACCAACAAGAGAAAAACCTTTTAATTAACAACCTTTTAATTAACAAGAAAACTGCACAAGAATCCTTAGCACACAATCTGTCCGTAATTTCTAGCATATGTGTGATTAACTTGTTCCTTTGGTTTTGATAAACAAACCATACTAGGTGCATAAGTAGATTTACTCACCTAAAAATCAAGGTTTAGAGCTTCTCTAGGGACCCTTGTGAGGTTGTAAAGCTTGTCTTTCGCCCCTTTAAACGAGAGCAAACCAATACCAAGAAGGCATATTTTTTCTTGTCTAAGTTGAAATGAATTTGTGTGCTGGTTTTTATCCCTTTTTAAAGGCTTATCTTGGCCGCCTTACTCTTCGATTTTTGACCATCTTAAACCACATATTAATAAGCTGCTTATCCACCAGCTTGGCCCTTACACTTGGGCCTAAATGGGTCTCCAAGTTGATGGGCTTGGGCTGCCTATTTTCTAACTTTCCTTTCACTTATTTTGGGACCAATTTATTAGGTGTGTTGTGATATCTTTAGGACCTTTTTAATATCTTTCTTGGGCTTAAAATATAGTCCATTTAGGATTCTAAAACATGGGCTAAAGTCACACCCTTAACATAGACTTTATTCATAATCGAACTTGGACAAATTCGACGTCGAGCCTCGTCTCCGTTTAGCTAGAAAATTTAAGCTAAGCAAGTAGGTGACTCACCTGCTAGCTTGTTAAGTCCTACAAGCACCTCAATTCCCTCACTTCATTTAAGACCGCAATCTCCTCAATTCGACACAAAACATGTATACACTCGACCCTCTTAAGCATTAGACGCACATATAGCCTATTAACACGAGATTCAAGCACTTTTAAAGATTAGCGCTCATTTGACCAAACCATGTCATATTTCATTTTCATTGTACTAGTATTGTAAGTTGTAGGGTATTACATCATGAGATATTTTAGGAAATGTTTTCCTTGTTCATGTTCTAAGTTGTGCTATAGTGTTGTGGTCAGTTTTCCTCCTAATGATTGTTCTTTATATGCTAGATTATGCTAAACACTCGAGGATGAAGGGCCAAAACTCCCGAGGAGCAACCTAACAATGGTGAGCTCTAGGATGCCCTCACCATGCTTGCCCAAGTTATGGCCAACCAAGTCAATCAAGGGGCCCAAGCCTCTCATGCTACTACCCCGAGAGCTAGGGTAAGAAACTTCATGAGGATGAATCCTCCGATTTTCTATGGGTCAAAGGTGGATGAAGATCCAATAGAGTTCATTTATGAGGTCTACAAAATCTTGAATATCATGGGTGTTGGGCCAAATTAAAAGGTGGAGTTGGCGGCATACCAACTCAAAGGGGTATCTTAAATATGGTTTGATTAAAGGAAGGGTGAGAAGGGGGTCGGTAATTTGGTGATTTGGGAGGAGTTCAAATTGACCTTCCTTAGTTGGTTTTTCCCTCTTGAGCTTAGGAAAGAAAAGTTGGTGGCGGTTATTAACTTGAAACAAGGTGCTATGAGTGTGAATGAGTATGCCCTTGGATGATGTTCATGCTCCAACAAGAAAGCGGTCGCTGTCAGCAATTAACTTAACCGAAGGTTAGGGTCCAATCCATAGGGAATACGAGATTGACTATGAGGATCCACTACTAATCATTTCAAGCATAAATAACTAAAATCTCTAAATAGGGTTTTTTTTGTGATTCAAAATCAAAGTAAAATAAACACTAAACTGTGATGCGAGAAGACAATTAATTTTAGGGGCAACTTGGGAATTGTGTTCACCATGGTTCATTGACTCAATTACCCTAGGTAACATAACTACAATCGAAAATTCGCATGCAGGATGATAACTTAGGTTCTTCTATCCCTATTCTGAAGGTGAAGGTCAAATTTCACCATGACGCTTGGTCGACCATCATGGACTGCCAACTAACCGTTACCAATTATCCCAGTCAACCTTCCCTTGGTCAAGTTTGGTTGATTAGATGAGAACACATCAATCAAGTCCTGTCATCTACTTCGCTTTTCCTATTTGTCATACCTTGGTAGGGCTAGTGATAGTAGGCGGGGTTTGGTGTTAGCCAACACCAAACGACAATCATAATGAAGGGAAACAGACAATACATGCAAACCCCAATAGTAGAAATGCAATAAACCTAGGTTATTTCAAGTCAACCATCCATAATTCCCAGAACCCCAAGTTGTGGGTGCTTAGCTACTCATGGCTAAGGCAAAACAAGGAAAAATGCAAATACAAGACATAAATGAAAGTTTTACCAAAAACACTGAGGAGTGTAGGCACCACAAATTACAAACCCAAAAGCTTGATTGATCAATAATGAGCATAAAGCAAGATTTATAATCCCCAAAATGGGTTTTCTAAGAAAGAATAATAAACTAATCTAAAACCCTAAAATTTTCATGAGTGAATATTCAAAGGCAAATCCTATCTTCTAAAATGTAGGCTCTTCCTAATAAAACCCTAACTTAATGTATCTATAGTGTTTACATACAAACCCTAAAAATAACAAAGAAAAGATAGTTGGTAGTTGGTACGTCTTGCAGGTACGACTCATAGGGTGACCTACGAGTCTAGTCGGGGTCTCGTATCAAGTTCTTGGCATCTTGGACTCAACTGGCATGACCTACTGGTACGAGTCGTTGCTTGGCTATGACTCGTATGCTCCTCTCGTAGTCTAGGGCTTCAGATTTTGGTCCAATATTTTGGCTCTTTGATTTCTGCTACGATTCCACATATACGAGTCATAGTGAGACTTACGACTCATATGGTGACCTCGTAGGGGTGACCTCCACTTAGCAAATTTGTGATTTTTGGTTTCTTTTTCTTACTACGATACATCCTACAACTCGTAGATTGGGTTATGACTCGTAGGTGAGCTCAAATATCCTATGATTTATTCAAATCTAGAAATTTTTTTCAAAATCATGCCAAACTAACTTTTTCTGCAAGAACAACAAAAAACACAAAAAAAAATCATAAAAAGTCACATTATGAGCTCATAAAATCCCTTGTTTTGGGCATCGAATGTGCTGTGTTTTGACAGCATATCAACACCCTTAATTTTGAATTGTTGCTTGTCCTCGAGCGACGACTCAATCTAAGCAGACAATGAGAAATGCATAGTAGCTACAGTAATGGCATATATAAAACTCCTTCGATTCAGGTATCTATCTATCATTTGTAAAAGATGATTGCAAGGTTATTAAGCAAAACCAAAACATAATGAGATACCTAGAAATCCAACTATGACAAGCTAAGGAGCATCAACAGTTCATAATCGCTGGTATAGTCATATGCTACTGAAGTAGTGCAAATGCCCTCAGTGGAAAGAGGTCCCTCATACTCACTAAAAAAGCATTTAGAATTCAGGGACTGAGGAAGCATTATCACTCTCACAATTGAAATTCATGCATACTAACTAACACTATAGGCTTGCCTCTGTACTCATCTTCTAGCTTGGTGATAAAGTGAATTTGGATCACTTTAAGACTTATGGGCTTGTAACATAGGTTCAGGGGGCTTTGTATGGCATTTTAGGCAAGTAGTGACTAAAACCTATCCTTGAACCATGTTTACCAACACTTTTTGCTTTCATAACCCAACCCTTTTCATTAAATCCACCCTTATTCTCCTGTTTCAAACTTTTCTCGGGTGCTTTCTTCCTATTTTCTGTTGTGCCTTATTTCTGAACTCAATTCTTGCTACCTTTTCTCAATTCAAGGAATTTTTCTTTTCTTTTTCTTCACGCGGCTTATGCCTTTTCATTTCTTTCTTTATTTCCCAACTAACCACCTCATTGTCATTACTTTACCACAATAAGGTCCACCCTCAACTTAGGCTTTTAACCTGAGGTGAAGTAAACAATATCTATTCCTCACACCAGGGCCACAACCTATAGCCACCCTTAACTTAGGGTTTTAGCCTCAATTAAGGTTCACATGTCCAAGGATAGACTAGGACCAATATCAAGGTATTTTATCAAACAAGGTTAAACTAGAAAGGTGTCAAGAAAGAATGTGTACATGAGAAGCTCAAAAATTTGGAACAAGGGATTCACTCACTCATTTGGTGGATTATTTAGGCTAAAAGTGGGTTCACTCAAAGAACAAAGGCCTAAGATCCTTTCCATATCAACCACATGAGCAAACAAATCTTAGAGTCTAAGGCAAGTTCTGAGTCCATACAAGATGTAAGAATGCAGCAAATTAAGCTCACAACACACATGATATTACTTCCACAATCAACTACAGACTGATAGGTCATGTTTTCAGCCTCAACTTACCTTCACAATATCAGAACAAACATTGCTAGATACTAAAAAATGTGTGAATGCATCAACAACCACAATCTCAAAAATTTTGAGGGTACCCAATTTTTCATCAAAACTTTTAAACACATCTAAAGATTTTGTATATACCAATAGATAACACTACTATGAATTTACACATTATCTACACTACTTAAACATGCCGGTTCAGCGGAAAAGTAAGCATCCATAAGGAAAAAGAATGATAACAAGAAAATCTTGGCTTCAAAAATAGGGCAAGTTATGGACTCGAGGTTACTCAGACTTCACCTTAATCCATAACTTCCCACACCCCAACAAAAATAGGATACTTTGTCCTCAAAGTAAAGACTAGAACAAAAAAAACATGATAACATAGGAATATATATAATACATACATACATATATACATTAAAACCAAAAATGAACATCTACAATATAAGTAAAACCAACATCCAATCATAAAAATATTTTTACATATCCAAAAACCAACATAACAAAAAAATTGTCTAACAATAGAATAAAGTATCCAAAATGATAAAATAAGAACAGGGATCAAAAGAAGTCAAATAAAATAGTGCGTCAAGCACCGGTCTCTAACTAGTCTGTGGGGTCATGGGGCTCTATCTCCTCAGCAACAGTAGCTAAGCTACCCTCTCCATGTGGGGTGTGCTGTGTCCGATCTCTCTGAATAATCGCCAACAATAGCGACTCCTGCACCACCTCCTTGGGTATGCTCCTCCACCGTTCTCGGCCTCTTCTGAGCTGGCTCTAGATCATCATCATGCTTAAGGGGCCTCTTCTCACAGATGTCCGGACGGTCGGCTAGCTAATCAAATGCCTTATCACCAGCCAGTGCTACCTCTGGGACTGCAACTGGGGTTGCCAACATCTACAATAGGTCATCCTTAAACTTGGCCAACTCCTCAATCACCATACTCGTGTTAGTATGCTGAGCTCCCTCATGTCTCTCTTAGACTCTCTCCTCGAAGTGATCTATTCAAGCATCCACCACTCTAACTCTCTCATGTACCAGATTGTAGGCGAATTCCTTCATCCTCTGCTCTAAGTCCTGTACGGTCTCGTTAACCCAAGGTCCAACCTATGCAGATAGATCTTGAAGACTGGACTCTGCCATAGCCACCCTGCGTAAAACTTCCTAAAAAGAACAATAGAAGTAAGACAATCAACTTGTAATGTTGCTGTTGTTGGTGCTGGAGCACTAAAGGATGGCGTGGATGCGATCTACACAACTATCGTGGGCTCTGTAATATCTGAAGTAGTGTCGGTAGCAGCTAGAGGTACACTCTAAGTTAGAGGCTCTACTAGGAATAACTCTGGAATGAGAGGAGTTGCTCATGGTAAGGCCACCAGGTTCTCATTAGCCTTTATCAAGATGGGATCCACGGTGTATGTAGCCTTTAGTTCTGGTCCCAGTGGGGGTAAATAGGAACACCCATTGCATTGCACAAATGATGAATCAAAATAGGAAATGGAAGTGAGGTGTTCGTCTGGATGGCTGCTTTATGGATCTGATTTGAGGTAATCCAGTCCCAGTTTATCTCATAACCAGCTAAAATGCTTGCTAATAACACAACCCACTCCAAAGTGATCACATTATCCGTGAAAGTGGGCTGGATACGCCAACAGCTAATGGACCACCAAAACATGGCCTGGAAAGAGAGGTGAGCCTTCACAATAGGATCTGCATGGTTTGTAACCCACGTTGGCTTGAAATCCTCCTTACAAATCTTGCTAGCAATCAATCGTAACAACTCTGTCCTGGCCCTGATGTTCTTCTAGGTCACCGTACTCCTCATCTTATCAATGTGCCCATAATATTCTACAGTAGACTGAGTCACTCTATAAATGGGCCCAAACTGGATTCGTCGAATGGTCTCCTCTGATATAGGAACTCTCCTGCCCCAGACTGGCACCACCCGTAACCTCGACTTCTCGATCGGATTCTTATTCTTCAGTGACCTCCGGTTGAGTGTAGTAAGATATGCCACATAAAACTCATGAACAATGAAAGGGGCATGCTTGCCCAGCTGCTGCATAGTCCATCATAGCCTGTGTCTGTCTAACTCTTCATTTAATCCTGGCACCTTATCCAACCTTGAGTTGTTTAGTCTAGACTCATCATGAAATTACCATACTGGTTTGCCCTGTCCCTTGGGCTCTAAACCCTGGTTGTATATCTCCTTCATCCCTGGGACACACCATCTGCGGTCGGCTGGAGGTTGGGATGACTTCTTTTTGCTGGGTCTGTGAGGTGCTCTCAGACTCCGACTCTGACCCTGAGTGTATGGGGGTCATCTGTGGTAGGCTGCTATCAAACTCGTCTCTATTACCCTGCTGTTCCTCCTCTTCAGACTGGGAGGAACTGCTGACTTTCATAGGAGTCTATGCTGCAAATGCCCAGATCTGTGGTCTATTAGCTTCGGGGTCTACTCTGACCCTGTGAACTTCTAAAGATCCCTCAGATCTCTCAGCCTCAGAAGATTCGTCAATCAATCTCTGTTGAAAGGATTGGATTGCTCGTTTTTCCTTTAGAGGCATTATATCTGCAAAACAACCATGACCCATGTGAGCATGAAGATGTTTGATCATAACAGAGAACAAGAAATGTAAACACTTAAACATAGAAACAAATAAAATAGAAGAAAAACATCTCTGATGCAATTGCAAGTCTGCAGGTACGAGTACAGTTACAACTCATAGGATGACCTATGAGTCGTACACTGGCCTCGTAGTAACAAAAATTCTAGAAAAAATAAAATTTGAACTCACATATGAGGAGCAGTTATGACTCGTAGTGGAGCCTACGAGTCATAGTCTGGCCTCGTACCCATTTCTAGAGACATTTTCACATACTTAGTCAGGATAACAAGACCCTCACTTTGAGTCATAGGTGGGTCTCGTATGAGAAACATGAAGAAACCACAGGTGAATGATGCTAGCTATGAGGGACTACAACGACTCGTTGGGGAAACTATGAGTCGTAGGAAGGCCTCGTAGCTAAAAACAGGAGACACCAGTAGTGTCTAACACTTTCCTACAACAAGCTCAAACAAGATGAACAAACTTAGGAAATTACACTCAAAGGAGAAAAATGATATAATAGACTCATAGGTAGTCCTAAAATGAAATCAGAAAGCTAAAGCAAACCAATATCCCTAAGAATTGAAGGTAATTCCAACTCATATCAAACAAAACTAAGAGCACTCTCCTATCCAAACTAGCACTTTTTATTGACCAAACCATGACACTGAGGTGTAGGTGCCATTCAGATGATTTCAATCAATTTCAACAATCTAAGGCACATAAAACACACCCACACTAACCAAATTCCCATTTTGAAAATAATTTGCTCAATGCTTAGTAAACACATAAGCACTACACTCAAGGTATTAAGCATTTACATAATCACAACTACCCACTCAAGAATTTCAAACAAGGTTCAATTCATCACAAAATCCTTCAAAGCACACCAACCCTTGGTTTTTAAGTTTATATCAAAATATCATCAAATGTTCTTGAAAATTCTTGGTTAAACACATACACAATCATCTATAGCATAACTCACATCATAGTGCATTAAGATTAATCAAGAAACTTACCAAATGGTAGAAGAATTGAACCAATGTACTATAGATGGAAAAACAAGCTGAAACCTAGGAAATAGTGTCCTTGCCGGAATCTTGGCCAAAAAATGACGTAGGTGGATGGGGTTTTGATTGGAAAAGTGATTAGGATGATAATTAGGGGTTTTCCGTTGCTTTAGGGATTGGGAAATGAATTTTGGGGGTCAAACGACCCCCTTTTAAATGAAACCAGGTCAGATTTTTTTAAAATTGTAGATCGGGGCTATGAGACCCCGACTACGAATCGTAGGGTCACCCTATGACTTGTAGGTTCCAGTCTCGTAACAGACCCAACACTTGCAAAAATTCAAGGATCATACCTGGGCACTACGAATCCCTCTTACGACTCATAAGGTTGGTTCATAGTGTATGTGCCAACTTCTTATACTCACTGATTCCCTCTTCGAGGCATGACTATGAGTCATAGTGGTGACTATGACTCGTAGGCCAGCTCGTAGGAGCTGCTCCAAGTGCCATTTGGTTACTTTTTAAGTTCTTCAATTCTCACCTGCAAACCAATTCTCAAAACACAACAATTCCCAAAATATTACAACTACATCAATGTCTTCAAACGTAAAACAAACAACCACTTAACTACCTAGGCTCTCAATAACCAAATATACTTAAAATTGAAAAACAATTATCATAAATACTTAGGTTGCCTCCCAAGAAGCGCCTTGTTTAATATCGTGGCTCAACTTTGTCATCATCCTTCATAAACTATCATCAAGGGTCCACACCTCACTCTTGAACTCATCCGGATACATTATGGATTGGCGAATATCCAACACGACCTATGCATCATTAACCCTAAACCGCAGTTTTCCCGAATCCATATTCACTAGGGCTCTCCTAGTGGCTAGAAATGGTCTCTCCAAAATGACGGGCACCTCAAAATCAATTTCGTAGTCATGGATCACAAAATACATGGGAAAAATGAATTTATCAACTTCAACAAGCACATCCAAAAGGCTTCCCTCTGGCTTTTTAATGGTTCGATCAGCCATGAGCAACCTTATTCTTGTCGGGTTGGGAGTACCAAGGCCACGTTTTTTGAATACAACATGAGGCATTAGATTGATGTTTACTCCTAGGTCACACAACGCTCTTGCGAACTCAACATCACCAATGGTGCAAGGAATGGTGAATGCACCAGGGTCCTCTCATTTCTGAACAAGGCATTTGGTCATAATTGCACTACATTGTTGGAGTTCTTGTGAGAACTCTTAGCTCAAAGTGTGCCTTCTTGGTCATAAATCCTTTATATACTTGGCATACCCTGGTATCTTCTCTAAAACTTCTAGAAGGGTAATGTTGATGGAGAGTTTCTTCACATCGAGAGGAAGTGTTTGAATTTACCCTTCTTTTTTTTTCTTAAGCATTTAAGGCAAAGGAGGAGGGGGTTTTGGAATTGCTTTAAATTTTTCGTGCTCCCTTACCTATTCTTTTTGGATCCCAACAACCTTCGGATCTTCTCTCTCAACCACGACTTCACCATCAAGGCCCTTCTTATCAACTTCATCCACAATTACTAGCATAGAGGGATCTATGGTGCTTTCGCCACTGCACATCATGACCGCCATGCAATGCCCTTCATTTTTAGGATTTTGAATCGTATTTCTTGGTAAGGTGCCCTTTTGGCGTTTGTTCAATTGAGAAGAAACTTTTCCAAATTGTTGTTCAAGTTTCTTAATGACCACTGAGTGAAACTCTATTTTGATTAATACTTGAAATATCCTCTTTCATTCCCTTTAAAGTCTCATCTTGGTGGTCAGCCCTCTTTAACAACTTTTCGAACATCTCTTCGATCCTGGATTTACTTGACCTAGCCTCACGGGTGCGAGGTGGCACATAATAACCATTCCTATAGCCCTCTCTTCTTCCCCATTCGGCATCTGACACACACTCTCTCTCATAGTATCCGCCCCGATTATCTCTATATACCCCATCACGGTTGAAGTTTTGACCTTGATTCCTGGAGCCTTCCCCCTAATAGTCCGAATTGGACCCTTGTTCCAGAAATTTGCCGCTTGGTTTCTTATAAAACATGCATCTTCATCAAAGAATGGATCGTCATAGATGGGAACCTTCGGAGGTTAGTGGGTGACTGCCTTGACACTTGCTTGGCTTTTCTTTAAAACCAAGTCCATACTTGTGCGCATTTGAGCAAGTTGCTCAATGATCTCTTCGTTTACCTTTGCTTGCTCATTATTGGTATTGACCACATAAGAAGGTTTCATTGCACCTCGCTCTCGTTGACCTGATGCTCTATTTGTTTTGACCACTTGCTCCATCCTTGCGGCTATCAATGCCAAAGGTTGGTCAAGGAACCAACCTTTCTAATAAAATCCTAACTTAATGTATCTATAGTGTTAAAATCCTAACTTAATGTATCTATAGTGTTAACATACAAACCCTAAAAATAACATAGAAAAGATAGTTGATAGCTGGTACGTCTTTCAAATACAACTTGTAGGGTGACCTACAAGTCGTAGTTGGGGTCTCACATTAGGTTCTTGGCATCTTAGACTCAACTAATACGACCCACTGGTATGAGTCGTTTCTTGGGCTATGACTCAATGCTCCTCTCATAATCTATGCCTTCAGTTTTTGGTCTAATATTTTGGCTCTTTGATTCCTGCTACGAGTCCACCTATACGAGTCATAATGATACTTATGACTTATAGGGTGACCTTGTAGGAGTGACCTTCACTTAGCAAATTTCTGATTTTTGGTCTCTGTTTCTTGCTACTATGCACCCTATTACTCGTAGCTTGGGCTACGACTCGTAGGTAAGCTCGTATGTCTTATGATTCAGCAAAATCTGCAACTTTTCTTCAAAATCATGCCAACCTAACGTTTCTGCAAGAACAACACAAAAACTCATAAAAATCATAAAAAGTCACGTTAAGAACTCACAAAATTGCTTGTTTAGAGAATTAAATGTGTTGTATTCTGATAGCACATCACCCTCAAGTTTAATCAACTTTCAAAGTATGCTCCTCATTTGGTGTCCGATCCTAGATCTAGGATGAACAAGTTTGTGATGGGGGTCTCCAACTTGGTAAGTGAAGAATGCAGTCCGCCATGCTAATTAATGACATGGAATTATCTCAGTTGATGACCTATGCCGAGCAAATGGAGGAGGAGAAATTGAGAAAGAGAAGGCATGAGGCCAAGAGGGCCCGTCTTGGGGGTAAGTTCCAAAGGGGTAGACAGTTCCATCAAGGCCAAGTGTCTCACAATGCTACTAATAGGGTGTTTGCCAATGACCTCCCTAGGCCTCAAGGTGTTGGTGTTTTGGCTCCCATTGACATGTGTCCTACATATGGGAAGGGTCATAAAGGCCCATATTTGAATGATTCTAATGCATGTTTTGGTTGTGGGGAGATTGGGCACAAGAAGGTAGATTGTCTAAGAAAATGTGGCAAGGTCCGGGGTGCTAATGGAGTTCCATTGGGGAAAGGTGGTCCTCAAGGTGGTGCCCCAAGGAACAATCAATTTTATTCTTTCCATGGGAGGCAAGGGGTTGGTGAGGTCCCCGATGTTGTTACTGCTATGTTGAAAATCTTTGGCCTTTATATGTATGCTTTGATTGATCCGAGTGCCACTCTTTCCTTTGTTACCCTTTTTGTTGCTAAAAAGTTCCATATTGTCCCCGAATTTTGCCTCCGTGACAAGTCTGTGTCGTGGACCTGTGTGTTTTGTTGCTAGTGATTTCTATCTCAGTCCAAGCCTTTTGGGTCTTGGGCCTAAGTGTTCCCAAACGTGTTTTTACCTATACTTAGCCAAATTTCACCCTTATATCACCTTAAGAATTTCCCAATACTCCCCAAAACACTTAGTCATATTTTCACTCCCAAAACTCATGTCCCAAACCCTCATCATAAGCTAAGGTTTCTTTCAAGGTTCTTCGTCAAGCTTCAAGTCTCCATCTCCAATCTTAACTAAGTTCATCTCTAAGCTAAGGTATCTAGTCTTTAGCCATTGGGTTCTTTCACCCATGGTTCCCTAATCTCCTTTGTACTCAATTTGTATGATTTAAAATTAATTTTATATGTGGGTCTTGTATATTAAGAAATTTACAAGTGGGTCTTGTATATTAAGAAATTTACGGCACAGTGGTTCGAGTTCATGAAAGTATGGTTGTTTTAGCATGTTTGAGCTCTAAATCTTGGATTTAATGTTGGATTTGATGAGGGGATTTGATGTGAATGTCTTGGGGGTGTTGCAAGGTGTTGATTTATGGTTTTACAACATATTTTCTTGCATGACTTCATCTCTAAATTTTATGGTATTTAGCCCCATTACAACCCCCCAAGTGTTTGATAAAATGTCCGACTAGGGTTTCTTGAGGAATTGAAGGTCCAAAGCATGAGACATGATATGATTGACTATATAATGATGATGAAATGAGCTTATGTATATGATAAATTCTATATACAGTGTTGCATTAGACCATGCCTAATCCGGGGGGACTAAGAACTCGAATAACCTAGATGGGGGTTTGTACTTATCAACCTAGTGAAGGGTTTGTACTTCTCCACCTAGTGATGGGGCGAGATCATCATTAACCTAGATATGGGTTAGTACTCATCAACCTAGGGAAGGGTTTGTACTTCTCCACCATGGTGATGGGGCGGCATAATCACCAACTGAGATGAGGGTTAGTACTCATCCACCCAAGTGATGGGGCAGCATCATCAGTAACCTACCAAAGAGTTGTATTGAAAATCTAGCTTGGTGTCTTCTACACATATCATATCCTATATGAGCTTATTTTACTTATGCATTGGTCTTACATGCCATCTCTTTATATTATGTCTATTGCCTATTGTTATGCACTTTGATTATGATGCCTATCTCTTGTTGCATTGCATCCTACATACTTAGTACATTCAACGTACTAATGCATACTCTGTGCCTACATGATGTCACCATGTAGGAATCAGAGTCCAAGTTGGTCATCCTCCTCATGTGGCTATTTCGGTGCTATTCAAGCTAGTTGGTGAGTCCACGACTTCAGGGACCTGACTATGTTTCTTCTAGTATGTATTGAGATATTCTTATTTATTGTCTATTTTGACTACGAGGGTGAGCTCGGTTACTTTGTCTTGGCCCCCGCTCTTATCTATGTATTAAAGGTGTTTGTTGGACATGTTATGTAATTATGATATGATTTTAACTCTTGTCTTATGACCATGAA
Organism: Solanum clarkiae; assembly: GCA_011800125.2. Classification (NCBI taxonomy): domain Eukaryota; kingdom Viridiplantae; phylum Streptophyta; class Magnoliopsida; order Solanales; family Solanaceae; genus Solanum; species Solanum clarkiae. The sequence continues at coordinate 4,657 of JAABOM020046165.1, read as the reverse complement.
ATTGTGCAACCTTTTCCCTTAGCCCAGTTTTCCCTATTCTTTTATATTTCATGCTTGATTTATTGCTTCTGTGACCAAAGATGTGTAATGTTGCTTTATGAGGCTTGTTTGGGGTCCCTTTGGGTTTCCCTTGTACCGTGTCATATCTAGGCCCTAGGCTTGGGTAGTGACACCATCACTAGGTGGTGAGGTACTAACCTTTCACTTGGTAGGTGATGATGTCACCTCATCACCTAGGTGGTGAAGTATGATATGCTGTCAAAATACAACACATTTGGTGCTTGAAACAAGTGATTTTTTGAGTTCTTAAAGCAACTTTTTAGTGTTTTGATGTGTTTTGTTATTAATCTTGCAGAAAAGTTAGGTTGGCATGATTTTAAAGAAATGTTGCAGATTTTGCTGAAGTATAGGCCTTACGAGCCCACCTACGAGTCGTGGCTCACCCTACGAGTCGTAGGGTGGTATTATAGCAAGAATTAGAGACCAAAATTCGAAAATCTGCTAAGTGGAGGTCACTCCTATGAGGCCATCATACAAGTCGAAAGCAATACTATGACTCATATAGGTGGACTTGTAGCAAGAATTAGAGAGCCAATATGTTGGACCAAAAACTAAAGACCTAGATTGTGAGACCAATATACGAGTCGTAGCTCAAGCAACGACTCATACCTATGGGTCGTACCAGTTTAGTCCAAGTTTCTAAGAACCTGATACGAGACCCTGACTATAACTTGTACCTGCGTAACTCATCAATTGCCAACTGTCTTTTCTGTGTAAATTCTAGGATTGCTTTGTAAATACTATATATAGTTTAAGTTAGGGTTTTAGAAGGAGTTCGACCAGTAGACTATTAAGAATTACATTTTGAAGCTTTTCTTAGTTTTTTAGAGTAGTTCATTATTCTCTCTTGGAAAATCCATTTTGGGGGATTGCAAACCTTGCCTTGTACTCATTTTGATCAATCAAGCTTGTGGGTTTGCAATTTATGATGCCTATTTTCTTCATTGGTATTGGTAAAGCTCTCAACTATGTCTATTGTTTGGATTCTTGTGTGTTTTTCCTTAGCCATGAGTAGCTAAGCACCCACAACTTGGGGTTGTGGGAACCATGGGTAGTTGACATTGGGATGACCTAGGTTTCTTGCATTTCTATGATTGGGCTTTTGCATGTATTATCTATTTTCCTTCATTATTAATATCGTTTGGTTGTGTCCAACACCAAACCCCACCTACTATCACGATTTTGACCAAGGTAGTGACGAATAAGAAAATAAAAGTAGATGAAAGAATTCGATTGATGTGTTCTCATCTAATCAATCTAGCCTGACCAAGGGGAGGTTAACTGGGACAATAGGTAATAGTTAGTTGGCACGCCATGGTTGCTGACCAAGCGCCATGGTGAAATTTGACCTTCACATTCACAATAGGGCTAGAAGAATCTAAGTTACTGTCTTGCATGCAAACGACCAATTGTAGTTATGTTAACTAGGGTAATCAAGTCGATGAACCGTGGGGAACACAATTCCCAAGTTGTCCCTAAAATTAAGTGTTTCCTCGCATTATAGTTAGTGGTAGTTTCATTTTGTTTTTGAAATACAAAAATCCCCCATTTAGAGATTGTAGTCATAAATACTAGAAACAATTAGTGGTGAAATCTTGTAATCAAGCCTTGTATTCTCTGTAGATTCAATCCTGACCATTGTTAGGTTAATTGCTGACAACGATCACTTTCTTATTGGAGCATAAACGTCATTAGAAATTATGGCGCTATTGCCAGGGAATACGTCTAGGTTTTGATTTGATTTCACTATTAGTTAGTTCTGGTGTTGATTGCTAGAGTCTCTTGTACTTTACTTTTATTTTTATTTTTGTTATTTGATTTTATTTGCAGGACATACTAGGTTGTATGCCCAACACAAGAAGCCAAGGCAATCCCTTAGCTCCACACAATTAGGAGATTCGCAGACTACAAAGAAGAATGGCTCAAGTGAATGAAGATATCGAGGTTGAGGAGGATATGAATATGAACGAGGACGTGGGAAGAGAGGAGAATCCACCACAAAGGGGTAACAGGCCACAACTCAGGGATTTCAATGAAATCACTTATGGATGGAATCAATATAGATTGAACCCTATGGCTATGGATGTTACTGGTGCTATAGTACTGCCCATTATCAGCAAATACTAAGTTCGCGGTATCGAATGGATTGCTCGAAATGTTACAAAACAATGGATTACTCACAAGGCTACCTTCAGAGGATCCCCACCGTCATCTTCAAAATGTGGTGTTTGTTTGCAAGAGTGTCATGGGTACACAAAACCTTTCTCTTGATGCTATGGGTTTGAGAGTGTTTCCACTATCATTGACTGACAATGCAGCTATATGGTTGTCTGAGTTTCCTCCTGGTACTATCACAAGTTGGCTTAACTTCAAAGAGTATTCCTTGAAAGATATTTCCCAAGATCCAAGAAGTTGAAACTCAAGGACCAAATCAACAACTTTGAGGAATTGCTAGGTGATTCTATCAGCGCAACATGGGAGAGGTTTACTAAATGCTTGAGGATGGTCCCTGATCACAAGATTGTTGTTTAAACCCATGTTTGCATCAAAATTGAGATACTGATGCAAGTTCTTCCCTTCTGAATCAAATAGATTCATATCTGAAAGAGGTTGACAATAAGTTCTTTCAAAATTGACTATTTGCCCCTCTGTTAGAGGTATTCCAGAAATGTCTGCGATAGAGTAAATAACTCTATGAATGGATGGATCAGATCGACTTGCAAAATGGAAAGATTTGTATAAGTTATACATTTCATCACCACTTTGTGGAAAATCGTTAGGTATGAATATGTTAAATACCTGTGACTCGATTGGTGAAATAGTTTCTCTCCCCCCAAAAAACATGGTTTTTTTTACTGACACACAAAGAAAATATTTTGTTGCGAATGAGCAAGATATTGAAAAATTGTCCATACATAAAATCCGAATCATTAATATGGGCCTTTTCCACAGAAAAGGGGAATCTTGTGTTCCAATAGAAACAGAAGTGGTGTGGATTATTCAAGAATCAAAGTTGATTTGCTTTATAAAAAGAAGATATTAATGAACTTCTATGAAATGGTTTCATGGAATTCAGCCTATTGTCTTAATCGTGGAATATCATTGAGAAATAGGAATCCGATTATCAAAGGATTTCCTATGATTATTTCGAGTATGGAATGAGTCAATCATCCACTTTGGTATCTTATTGAACAAAAATGGTGATATTGTTCCTTTATTGATCAAGAATTTTGATTTTTGGGAAGTATCTTGATCGTCCAATTAGAAGGGTCAATTTTTTCAAATGAACAATTTGAAGACCTATTGATTCTAACAACTGATTGCAGAGTTGATCATTCAGACCTTTCAGTTCATAGATGTAGATCTCAAACCTATGAATGGGGATATTTCTGAAACTCACAAAGAAAAAAGGAAGTGACTTAGACAAAAATAAAAGCAACTTGGACAAAAAAAGAAGTGACTTGGACAAAAAAAAAATGAAGTGACTTGGACAATAAGGCACTTGACGAGAATAGTCAAGCACGCGCAGACATGATTATGGGAGGCATGTTTCTAGACCAACCTTTTGCATTGATAACCACAAGAATGGAGCAATTAGTTCAAAAAAATCGAGCACGGGGTCAACGAGAGCGAGGTGTGATGAAACCCTCTTGTGCAGTTAACACAAATAATGAGCAAGCAAAGGTAAATGAAGAGATCATAGAGAAGATTTCTCGGCTTCGCACAAGTATGTACTTGGTTTTAAAGCAAAATCAAGAAAGTGTGAAGGTAGTCACACACAACCCTCCGAAGGTCCCTACCTATGATGATCCATTCTTTGACGAGGATGCATGTTTTGTAAGCAACCAAGCGGCGAGTTTCTGGAGCAACTCCCAAGGGTCCAATTTGAATTGTTGGAGGCAAGGTTCTAGGAATCATGGTCGAAATTTCACCCGTAATGAGATGTATAGAGGTAGCTGGGGTATACTTTATGAGAGAGAGAGAGAGTACACCCGACACAAAATGGGGGAGAAGAGAGGGATACAGGAATGATCCTTATGTGGCACGACACAATCATGGTGCCGGATCAAGAAACTCAAGGATTGAAGAAATGTTAGAAAAATTGTTGAAGCGAGTAGACCATCAAGATGAGACTTTAAAGGCAATGAAAGAGGATATTTCAATTATTAACCAGAAAATAGAGTCTCACTCCGTGGCAATCAAGCAACTAGAGAAACAATTCAAACAAGTTTCTTCACAATTGAATCAACGCCAAAGGGTATCCTACCAAGCAATATTGTTCAAAACACAAAGAATGAAGGGTATTGGATGGCGGTGATGACTAGGAGTAGAAAGAGCACCATAGATCCCCCTATATCGGTAATTATGGATGAAGTTGATGAGAAGGGATTTGGTGGTGAAGTCTTGGTTGAGAGAGAAGATCTGAAGGTTGTCGGTATACAACAAGAAGAGATAAAGGAGCATGAGAAATTAAAATCAATTCCCAAACCTCCTCCTCCTTTCCTTCAAAGGCTTAAGAGAAAGGAAGAGGAGGGTAAATTCAAACACTTCCTCTTGATGTTGAAGCAACTCTCCATCAACATTCCCCTTCTAGAAG